>JBAPLH010001384.1:0-69203 GCA_037897445.1 Ceriops zippeliana | reverse complement strand
AATAATGTCAAGAAGAAATGCAATTCAAAATCAAGGACTGAATTTAATGTTAAATTGAACAGATTCATGTAATTGATGGTCCACGGGTATTTTTTTTTCAAAAATGAATATAGTTATTAAGAAAGAAACAAAAGTTAATTTTAAAGGTTATTGCATGAAAAATAGTCCTGGTAACAGCAAGAGGAGCCTAATTAACATGAGGTGATTAGAAATTCTCATTATTTAGGAATTAAACCAGAAACTATTTGTACGAAATGCAAACCCAGATGAATGACACCTTTTCCCAATGGATTTAAATGGATTTGGATTTTTATTAGTGTTTATACTTGTTTGAATCAATTAATATACTAGGTTGTTTAGCCACATGTGTTATCCTTCATGATCAACGTATCAAAAAGTGTGTTTCGAATCAAAAGAAGAGGCTTGTTAACCAAAAATGATGGGAGCAACTCTCTAATTTTGAATTCAACAAATAATATCAATAAGAAATGCAATTCAAAATCAAGGACTGAATTGTTTGTTAAATTGAATGAATTCATTTAATTGATGGTCCACAGGTATTTTTTTCAGAATGAATATAGTTATTAAGAAAGAAAAAAAAGTTAATTTAAAGGTTATTGCATGAAAAATAGTCCTGGTAACAACAAGAGGAGCCTAATTAACATGAGGTGATTAGAAATTCTCATTATTTAGGAATAAAACCAGAAATTATTTGTACGAAATGCAAACCCAAATGAATGGCACCTTTTCCCAATGGATTTAAATGGATTTGGATTTTTATTAGTTTTTATACTTGTTTGAATCAATTAATATACTAGGTTGTTTAGCCACATGTGTTATACATCACGATTAATGTATCAAAAAGTGTGTTTGGAATCAAAAGAAGAGGCTTGTTAACCAAAAATGATAGGAGGAACTCTCTAATTTTGAATTCAACAAATAATATCAACAAGAAATGCAATTCAAAATCAAGGACTGAATTGTTTGTTAAATCGAATGAATTCATGTAATTGATGGTCCACGGGTATTTTTTTCAAAATGAATATAGTTATTAAGAAAGAAACAAAAGTTAATTTAAAGGTTAGTGCACGAAAAATAGTCCTGGTAACAACAAGAGGAGCCTAATTAACATGAGGTGATTAGAAATTCTCATTATTTAGGAATTCAACGAGAAAACATTTGTACGAAATGCAAACCCAGATGAATGGCACGTTTTGCCAATGGATTTAAATGAATTTGGATTTTTATTGGTGTTTATACTTGTTTGAATCAATTAATATACTAGCTTGTTTAGCCACATGTGTTATACTTCATGATCAATGTATCAAAAAGTGTGTTTGGAATCAAAAGAAGAGGCTTGTTAACCAAAAATGATGGGAGCAACTCTTTAATTTTGAATTCAACAAATAATATCAATAAGAAATGCAATTCAAAATCAAGGACTGAATTGTTTGTTAAATTGAACGGATACATGTAATTGATGGTCCACGGGTATTTTTTTCAAAATGAATATAGTTATTAAGAAAGAAATAAAAGTTAATTTCAAAGTTATTGCATGAAAAATAGTCCTGGTAACAACAAGAGGAGCCTAATTAAGTGATTAGAAATTTTCATTATTTAGGAATTAAACCAGTTAACATTTGTACGAAATGCAAACCCTGATGAATGGCACCTTTTGCCTGTGGATTTAAATAGATTTGGATTTTTATTGGTGTTTATACTTGTTTCAATCAATTAATATACTAGGTTGTTTAGCCACATGTGTTATATTTCATGATCAATGTATAAAAAAGTGTGTTGGGAATCAAAAGATGAGGCTTGTTAACCTAAAATGATGGGAGCAACTCTTCAATTTTGAATTGAACAAATAATATAAAGAAGAAATGCAACTCAAAATCAAGGACTGAATTGTTTGTTAAATTGAACGGATACATGTAATTGATGGTCCCACGGGTATTTTTTTTCAAAATGAATATAGTTATTAAGAAAGAAACAACAGTTAATTTCAAGGTTATTGCATGAAAAAATAGTCCTGGTAACAACAAGAGGAGCCTAATTAACATGAGGTGATTAGAAATTCTCATTATTTAGGAATTAAACCAGAAAACATTTGTACGAAATGCAAACCCAGATGAATGGCACCTTTTGCCAATGGATTTAAATGGATTTGGATTTTTATTAGTGTTTATACTTGTTTGAATCAAATAATATACTAGGTTGTTTAGCCACATGTGTTATACTTCATAATCAATGTATCAAAAAGTGTGTTTGGAATCAAAAGAAGAGGCTTGTTAACCAAAAATGATGGGAGCAACTCTCTAATTTTGAATTCAACAAATAATATCAATAAGAAATGCAATTCAAAATCAAGGACTGAATTGTTTGTTTTAAATTGAATGAATTCATGTAACTGATGCTCCAGGGGCATTTTTTTTCAAAATGAATATAGTTTTTAAGAAAGAAACAAATGTTAATTTTCAAGGTTTATTGCATGAAAAATATAGTCCTGGTAACAACAAGAGGAGCCTAATTAACATTAGGAGATTAGAAATTGTCATTATTTAGGAATTAAACCAGTTAACATTTGTACGAAATGCTAACCCTGATGAATGGTACCTTTTGCCTGTGGATTTTTAAATAGATTTGGATTTTTATTGGTGTTTATACTTGTTTGAATCAATTAATATACTAGGGTGTTTAGCCACATGTGTTATACTTCATGATCAATGTATCAAAAAGTGTGTTTGGAATCAAAAGAAGACGCTTGTTAACCAAAAATGATGGGAGCAACTCTTTAATTTTGAATTCAACAAATAATATAAAGAAGAAATGCAACTCAAAATCAAGGACTGAATTGTTTGTGAAATTTAATGGATACATGTAATTGATGGTCCACAGGTATTTTTTTTCAAAATGAATATAGTTATTAAGAAAGAAAGAAAAGTTAATTTCAAGGTTATTGCATGAAAAAAAGTCCTGGTAGCAACAAGAGGAGCCTAATTAACATGAGGTGATTAGAAATTCTCATTATTTAGGAATTAAACCAGAAAACATTTGTACAAAATGCAAACCCAGATGAATGGCACCTTTTCCCAATGGATTTAAATGGATTTGGATTTTTATTAGTTTTTATACTTGTTTGAATCAATTAATATACTAGGTTGTTTAGCCACATGTGTTATCCTTCATGATCAATGTATCAAAAAGTGTGTTTCGAATTAAAAGAAGAGGCTTGTTAACCAAAAATGATGGGAGCAACTCTCTAATTTTGAATTCAACAAATAATATCAATAAGAAATGCAATTCAAAATCAAGGACTGAATTGTTTGTTAAATTGAATGAATTCATTTAATTGATGGTCCACAGGTATTTTTTCAAAATGAATATAGTTATTAAGAAAGAAACAAAAGTTAATTTAAAGGTTATTGCATGAAAAATTATAGTCCTGGTAACAACAAAGGGAGCCTAATTAACATGAGGTGATTAGAAATTCTCGTTATTTAGGAATTAAACACCAGAAATTATTTGTACGAAATGCAAACCCAGATGAATGGCACCTTTTGCCAATGGATTTAAATGGATTTGGATTTTTATTAGTGTTTATACTTGTTTGAATCAATTAATATACTAGGTTGTTTAGCCACATGTGTTATACATCACGATTAATGTATCAAAAAAGTGTGTTTGGAATCAAAAGAAGAGGCTTGTTAACCAAAAATGATAGGAGCTACTCTCTAATTTTGAATTCAACAAATAATATCAACAGGAAATGCAATTGAAAATCAAGGACTGAATTGTTTGTTAAATTGAATGAATTCATGTAATTGATGGTCCACGGGCATTTTTTTCAAAATGAATATAGTTATTAAGAAAGAAATAAAAGTTAATTTCAAACTTATTGCATGAAAAATAGTCCTGGTAACAACAAGAGGAGCCTAATTAAATTAGGTGATTAGAAATTGTCATTATTTAGGAATGAAACCAGTTAACATTTGTACGAAATGCAAACCCAGATGAATGTCACCTTTTGCCTGTGGATTTAAATAGATTTGGATTTTTATTGGTGTTTATACTTGTTTGACTCAATTAATATACTAGGTTGTTTAGCCACATGTGTTATATTTCATGATCAATGTATCAAAAAGTGTGTTTCGGAATCAAAACAATAGGGCTTGTTAACCAAAAATGATTGGAGCAACTCTTTTAATTTTGAATTCTACAAATAATATCAATAAGAAATGCAATTCAAAATCAAGGACTGAATTTAATGTTAAGTTGAATGAATTCATGTAATTGATGGTCCACGTGCATTTTTTTCAAAATGAATATAGTTATTGAGAAAGAAACAAAAGTTAATTTCAAGGTTATTGCATGAAAAATAGTCCTGGTCACAACAAGAGGAGCCTAATTAACATTAAGGGATTAGAAATTGTCATTATTTATGAATTAAACTAGTTAACATTTGTACAAAATGCTAGCCCTGATGAATGACACCTTTTGCCTGTGGATTTAAATAGATTTGGATTTTTATTTGTGTTTATACTTGTTTGAATCAATTAATTTACTAGCTTGTTTAGCCACATGTGTTATACTTCACGATCAATGTATCAAAAAGAGTGTTTGGAATCAAAAGAAGAGGCTTGTTAACCAAAAATGATGGGAGCAACTCTCTAATTTTGAATACAACAAATAATATCAATAAGAAATGCAATTCAAAATCAAGGACTGAATTGTTTGTTAAATTGAGTGAATACATGTAATTGATTGTCCACGTGCATTTGTTTCAAAATGAATATAGTTATTAAGAAAGAAATAAAAGTTAATTTCAAAGTTATTGCATGAAAAATAGTCCTGATAACAACAAGAGGAGACTAATTAACATTAGGTGATTAGAAATTGTCATTATTTAGGAATTAAACCAGTTAACATTTGTACGAAATGCAAACCCTGATGAATGGCACCTTTTGCCTGTGGATTTAAATAGATTTGGATTTTTATTGGTGTTTATACTTGTTTGAATCAATTAATATACTAGGTTGTTTAGCGACATGTGTTATATTTCATGATCAATGTATCAAAAAGTGTGTTTGGAATCAAAAGAAGAGGCTTGTTAACCAAAAATGATGGGAGCAGCTATTTAATTTTGAATTCAACAATTAATATCAATAAGAAATGCAATTCAAAATCAAGGACTGAATTGTTTGTTAAATTGAATGAATTCATGTAATTGATGGTCCACGTGCATTTTTTCCAAAATGAATATTGTTATGAAGAGAGTAAAAAAAGTTAATTTCAAGGTTATTGCATGAAAAATAGTCCTAGTAACAACAAGAGGAGCGTAATTAACATGATGTGATTAGAAATTCTTATTATTTGAGAATTAAACCAGTTAACATTTTTACGAAATGCAAACCATGATGAGTGGCACCTTTGGGCGACGAATTTAAATAGATTTGGATTTTTATTGGTGTTTATACTTGTTTGAATCAATTAATATACTAGGTTGTTTAACCACATGTGTTATATTTCAAGATCAATGGATCAAAAAGTGTGTTTGGAATAAAAAGAAGAGGCTTGTTAACCAAAAATGATGGGAGCAACTCTTTAATTTTGAATTCTACAATTAATATCAATAAGAAATGCAATTCAAAATCAAGGACTGAATTTAATGTTAACTTGAATGAATTCATGTAATTGATGGTCCTCGGGCATTTTTTTCAAAATTATTATAGTTATTAAGAAAGAAACAAAAGTTAATTTCAAGGTTATTGCATGAAAAATAGTCCTGGTCACAACAAGAGGAGCCTAATTAACATTAGGAGATTAGAAATTGTCATTATTTGGGAATTAAAATAGTTAACATTTGTACGAAATGCTAACCTTGATGAATGGCACCTTTTGCCTGTGGATTTAAATAGATTTGGATTTTTATTGGTGTTTACACTTGTTTCAATCTTTTAATATACTAGGTTGTTTAGCCACATGTATTATATTTCATGATCAATGTATCAAAAAGTGTGTTTGGAATCAAAAGAAGAGGCTTGTTAACCAAAAATGATGGGAGCAACTCTTTAATTTTTGAATTCAACAAATAATATCAAGAAGAAATGCAATTCAAAATCAAGGACTGAATTTAATGTTAAATTGAACAGATTTATGTAATTGATGGTCCACGGGTAGTTTTTTCAAAATGAATATAGTTATTAAGAAAGAAACAAAAGTTAATTTAAAGGTTATTGCATGAAAAATAGTCCTGGTAACAGCAAGAGGAGCCTAATTAACATGAGGTGATTAGAAAAATCTCATTATTTAGGAATTAAACCAGAAACTATTTGTACGAAATGCAAACCCAGATGAATGGCACCTTTTCCCAATGGATTTAAATGGATTTAGATTTTTATTAGTTTTTTTATACTTGTTTGAATCAATTAATATACTAGGTTGTTTAGCCACATGTGTTATCCTTCATGATCAATGTATCAAAAAGTGTGTTTCGAATTAAAAGAAGAGGCTTGTTAACCAAAAATGATGGGAGCAACTCTCTAATTTTGAATTGAACAAATAATATCAATAAGAAATGCAATTCAAAATCAAGGACTGAATTGTTTGTTAAATTGAATGAATTCATTTAATTGATGGTCCACAGGTATTTTTTCAAAATGAATATAGTTATTAAGAAAGAAAAAAAAGTTAATTTAAAGGTTATTGCATGAAAAATAGTCCTGGTAACAACACGAGGAGCCTAATTAACATGAGATGATTAGAAATTCTCATTATTTAGGAATTAAACCAGAAATTATTTGTACGAAATGCAAACCCAGATGAATGGCACCTTTTGCCAATGGATTTAAATGGATTTAGATTTTTATTAGTGTTTATACTTGTTTGAATCAATTAATATACTAGTTTGTTTAGCCACATGTGTTATACATCACGATTAATGTATCAAAAAGTGTGTTTGGAATCAAAAGAAGAGGCTTGTTAACCAAAAATGATAGGAGCTACTCTCTAATTTTGAATTCAACAAATAATATCAACAGGAAATGCAATTCAAAATCAAGGAGTGAATTGTTTGCTAAATTGAATGAATTCATGTAATTGATGGTCCACGGGCATTTTTTTCAAAATGAATATAGTTATTAAGAAAGAAATAAAAGTTAATTTCAAAGTTATTGCATGAAAAATAGTCCTGGTAACAACAAGAGGAGCCTAATTAAATTAGGTGATTAGAAATTGTCATTATTTAGGAATGAAACTAGTTAACATTTGTACGAAATGCAAACCCAGATGAATGGCACCTTTTGCCTGTGGATTTAAATAGATTTGGATTTTTATTGGTGTTTATATACTTGTTTGAATCAATTAATATACTAGGTTGTTTAGCCACATGTGTTATATATTTCATGATCAATGTATCAAAAAGTGTGTTCGGAATCAAAACAATAGGCTTGTTAACCAAAAATGATTGGAGCAACTCTTTAATTTTGAATTCTACAAATAATATCAATAAGAAATGCAATTCAAAATCAAGGACTGAATTTAATGTTAACTTGAATGAATTCATGTAATTGATGGTCCACGTGCATTTTTTTCAAAATGAATATAGTTATTGAGAAAGAAACAAAAGTTAATTTCAAGGTTATTGCATGAAAAATAGTCCTGGTCACAACAAAAGGAGCCTAATTAACATTAGGAGATTAGAAATTGTCATTATTTAGGAATTAAACTAGTTAACATTTGTACGAAATGCTAACCCCGATGAATGACACCTTTTGCATGTGGATTTAAATAGATTTGGATTTTTATTGGTGTTTATACTTGTTTGAATCAATTAATATACTAGCTTGTTTAGCCACATGTGTTATACTTCATGATCAATGTATCAAAAAGTGTGTTTGGAATCAAAAGAAGAGGCTTGTTAACCAAAAATGATGGGAGCAACTCTTTAATTTTGAATTCAACAAATAATATCAATAAGAAATGCAATTCAAAATCAAGGACTGAATTGTTTTTTAAATTGAATGAATTCATGTAATTGATTGTCCACGTGCATTTGTTTCAAAATGAATATAGTTATTAAGAAAGAAATAAAAGTTAATTTCAAAGTTATTGCATGAAAAATAGTCCTGATAACAACAAGAGGAGACTAATTAACATTAGGTGATTAGAAATTGTCATTATTTAGGAATTAAACCAGTTAACATTTGTACGAAATGCAAACCCTGATGAACGGCACCTTTTGCCTGTGGATTTAAATAGATTTGGATTTTTATTGGTGTTTATACTTGTTTGAATCAATTAATATACTAGGTTGTTTAGCCACATGTGTTATATTTCATGATCAATGTATCAAAAAGTGTGTTGGGAATCAAAAGAAGAGGCTTGTTAACCAAAAATGATGGGAGCAGCTATTTAATTTTGAATTCAACAATTAATATCAATAAGAAATGCAATTCAAAATCAAGGACTGAATTGTTTGTTAAATTGAATGAATTCATGTAATTGATGGTCCACGTGCATTTTTTCCAAAATGAATATTGTTATGAAGAGAGTAAAAAAAGTTAATTTCAAGGTTATTGCATGAAAAATAGTCCTGGTAACAACAAGAGGAGCGTAATTAACATGATGTGATTAGAAATTCTTATTATTTAGGAATTGAACTAGTTAACATTTTTACAAAATGCAACCCATGATGAGTGGCACCTTTGGGCAACGAATTTAAATAGATTTGGATTTTTATTGGTGTTTATACTTGTTTGAATCAATTAATATACTAGGTTGTTTAACCACATGTGTTATATTTCAAGATCAATGGATCAAAAAGTGTGTTTGGAATCAAAAGAAGAGGCTTGTTAACCAAAAATGATGGGAGCAACTCTCTAATTTTGAATTCAACAAAAAATATCAATAAGAAATGCAATTCAAAATCAAGGACTGAATTGTTTGTTAAATTGAATGAATTCATGTAATTGATGGTCCACGGGTATTTTTTTCAAAATGAATATAGTTATTAAGAAAGAAATAAAAGTTAATTTCAAAGTTATTGTAAGAAAAATAGTCCTGGTAACAACAAGAGTAGCCTAATTAACATGAGGTGATTAGAAATTGTCATTATTTAGGAATTAAACCAGTTAACATTTGTACGAAATGCAAAACCTGATGAATGGCACCTTTTGCTTGTGGATTTAAATAGATTTGGATTTTTATTGTTGTTTATACTTGTTTGAATCAATTAATATACTAGGTTGTTTAGCCACATGTGTTATATTTCATGATCAATGTATCAAAAAATGTGTTTGGAATCAAAAGAAGAGACTTGTTAACCAAAAATGATGGGAGCAACTCTTTAATTTTGAATTCTACAATTAATATCAATAAGAAATGCAATTCAAAATCAAGGACTCAATTTAATGTTAACTTGAATGAATTCATGTAATTGATGGTCCACGTGCATTTTTTTCAAAATGATTATAGTTATTAAGAAAGAAACAAAAGTTAATTTCAAGGTTATTGCATGAAAAATAGTCCTGGTCACAACAGGAGGAGCCTAATTAACATTAGAAGATTAGAAATTGTCATTATTTAGGAATTGAACTAGTTAACATTTGTACGAAATGCTAAACCCTGATGAATGGCACCTTTTGCCTGTGGATTTAAATAGAGATTTGGATTTTTATTGGTGTTTATACTTGTTTTAATCAATTAATATACTAGGTTGTTTAGCCACATGTGTTATACTTCACGATCAATGTATCAAAAAGTGTGTTTGGAATCAAAAGAAGAGGCTTGTTAACCAAAATTGATGGGAGCAACTCTATAATTTTGAATTCAACAAATAATATCAATAAGAAATTCAATTCAAAATCAAGGACTGAATTCTTTGTTAAATTGAATGAATTCATGTAATTGATGGTCCACGGGCATTTTTTTTCAAAACGAATATAGTTTATTAAGAAAGAAATAAAAGTTAATTTCAATGTTACTGCATAAAAAATAGTCCTGATAACAACAAGAGAAGCCTAATTAACATTAGGTGATTAGAAATTGTCATTATTTTGGGGATTAAACCAATTAACATTTGTACGAAATGGATACCCTGAAGAATGGCACCTTTTGCGTGTGCATTTAAATAGATGTGGATGTTTATTGGTGTTTATACTTGTTTTAATCAATTAATATACTAAGTTGTTTAGCCACATGTGTTATATTTCATGATCAATGTATCAAAAAGTGTGTTTGGAATCAAAAGAAGACGCTTGTTAACAAAAAAATGATGGGAGCAACTCTTTAATTTTGAATTCAACAATTAATATCAAGAAGAAATGCAATTCAAAATCAAGGGCTGAATTGTTTGTTAAATTGAACGGATTCATGTAATTGATGGTCCACGGGAATTTTTTTCAAAAATGAATATAGTTGTTAAGAAAGAAACAAAAGTTAATTTCAAGGTTATTGCGTGAAAAATAGTCCTGGTAACAACAAGAGTAGCCTAATTAACATGAAGTGATTAGAAATTGTCATTATTTAGGAATTAAACCAGTTAACATTTGTACGAAATGCAAAACCTGATGAATGGCACCTTTTGCTTGTGGATTTAAATAGATTTGGATTTTTTTATTGTTGTTTATACTTGTTTGAATCAATTAATATACTAGGTTGTTTAGCCACATGTGTTATATTTCATGATCAATGTATCAAAAAAATGTGTTTGGAATCAAAAGAAGAGGCTTGTTAACCAAAAATGATGGGAGCAACTCTTTAATTTTGAATTCTACAATTAATATCAATAAGAAATGCAATTCAAAATCAAGGACTCAATTTAATGTTAACTTGAATGAATTCATGTAATTGATGGTCCACGTGCATTTTTTTCAAAATGATTATAGTTATTAAGAAAGAAACAAAAGTTAATTTCAAGGTTATTGCATGAAAAATAGTCCTGGTCACAACAGGAGGAGCCTAATTAACATTAGAAGATTAGAAATTGTCATTATTTAGGAATTGAACTAGTTAACATTTGTACGAAATGCTAACCCTGATGAATGGCACCTTTTGCCTGTGGATTTAAATAGATTTAGATTTTTATTGGTGTTTATACTTGTTTTAATCAATTAATATACTAGGTTGTTTAGCCACATGTGTTATACTTCATGATCAATGTATCAAAAAGTGTGTTTGGAATCAAAAGAAGAGGCTTGTTAACCAAAATTGATGGGAGCAACTTTATAATTTTGAATTCAACAAATGATATCAATAAGAAATGCAATTCAAAATCAAGGACTGAATTCTTTGTTAAATTGAATGGATTCATGTAATTGATGGTCCACGGGCATTTTTTTCAAAATGAATATAGTTATTGAGATAGAAATAAAAGTTAATTTCAAACTTATTGCATAAAAAATAGTCCTGGTAACAACAAGAGGAGCCTAATTAACATTAGGTGATTAGAAATTGTCATTATTTTGGGGATTAAACCAGTTAACATTTGTACGAAATGCATACCCTGAAGAATGGAACCTTTTGCGTGTGGATTTAAATAGATGTGGATTTTTATTGGTGTTTATACTTGTTTTAATCAATTAATATACTAAGTTGTTTAGCCACACATGTGTTATATTTCATGATCAATGTATCAAAAAGTGTGTTTTGGAATCAAAAGAAGACGCTTGTTAACCAAAAATGATGGGAGCAACTCTTTAATTTTGAATTCAACAATTAATATCAAGAAGAAATGCAATTCAAAATCAAGGGCTGAATTGTTTGTTAAATTGAACGGATTCATGTAATTGATGGTCCACGGGAATTTTTTTCAAAATGAATATATAGTTAAGAAAGAAAGAAACAAAAGTTAATTTCAAGGTTATTGCGTGAAAAATAGTCCTGGTAACAACAAGAGTAGCCTAATTAACATGAAGTGATTAGAAATTGTCATTATTTAGGAATTAAACCAGTTAACATTTGTACGAAATGCAAAACCTGATGAATGGCACCTTTTGCTTGTGGATTTAAATAGATTTGGATTTTTATTGTTGTTTATACTTGTTTGAATCAATTAATATACTAGGTTGTTTAGCCACATGTGTTATATTTCATGATCAATGTATCAAAAAATGTGTTTGGAATCAAAAGAAGAGGCTTGTTAACCAAAAATGATGGGAGCAACTCTTTAATTTTGAATTCTACAATTAATATCAATAAGAAATGCAATTCAAAATCAAGGACTCAATTTAATGTTAACTTGAATGAATTCATGTAATTGATGGTCCACGTGCATTTTTTTTTCAAAATGATTATAGTTATTAAGAAAGAAACAAAAGTTAATTTCAAGGTTATTGCATGAAAAATAGTCCTGGTCACAACAGGAGGAGCCTAATTAACATTAGAAGATTAGAAATTGTCATTATTTAGGAATTGAACTAGTTAACATTTGTACGAAATGCTAACCCTGATGAATGGCACCTTTTGCCTGTGGATTTAAATAGATTTGGATTTTTATTGGTGTTTATACTTGTTTTAATCAATTAATATACTAGGTTGTTTAGCCACATGTGTTATACTTCACGATCAATGTATCAAAAAGTGTGTTTGGAATCAAAAGAAGAGGCTTGTTAACCAAAATTGATGGGAGCAACTCTATAATTTTGAATTCAACAAATAATATCAATAAGAAATTCAATTCAAAATCAAGGACTGAATTCTTTGTTAAATTGAATGAATTCATGTAATTGATGGTCCACGGGCATTTTTTTCAAAATGAATATAGTTATTAAGAAAGAAATAAAAGTTAATTTCAAAGTTACTGCATAAAAAATAGTCCTGGTAACAACAAGAGAAGCCTAATTAACATTAGGTGATTAGAAATTGTCATTATTTTGGGGATTAAACCAATTAACATTTGTATGAAATGGATACCCTGAAGAATGGCACCTTTTGCGTGTGGATTTAAATAGATGTGGATGTTTATTGGTGTTTATACTTGTTTTAATCAATTAATATACTAAGTTGTTTAGCCACATGTGTTATATTTCATGATCAATGTATCAAAAAGTGTGTTTGGAATCAAAAGAAGACGCTTGTTAACCAAAAATGATGGGAGCAACTCTTTAATTTTGAATTCAACAATTAATATCAAGAAGAAATGCAATTCAAAATCAAGGGCTGAATTGTTTGTTAAATTGAACGGATTCATGTAATTGATGGTCCACGGGAATTTTTTTTCAAAATGAATATAGTTGTTAAGAAAGAAACAAAAAAGTAATTTCAAGGTTATTGCGTGAAAAATAGTCCTGGTAACAACAAGAGTAGCCTAATTAACATGAAGTGATTAAAATTGTCATTATTTAGGAATTAAACCAATTAACATTTGTACGAAATGCAAAACCTGATGAATGGCACCTTTTGCTTGTGGATTTAAATAGATTTGGATTTTTATTGTTGTTTATACTTGTTTGAATCAATTAATATACTAGGTTGTTTAGCCACATGTGTTATATTTCATGATCAATGTATCAAAAAATGTGTTTGGAATCAAAAGAAGAGGCTTGTTAACCAAAAAAAAATGATGGGAGCAACTCTTTAATTTTGAATTCTACAATTAATATCAATAAGAAATGCAATTCAAAATCAAGGACTCAATTTAATGTTAACTTGAATGAATTCATGTAATTGATGGTCCACGTGCATTTTTTTCAAAATGATTATAGTTATTAAGAAAGAAACAAAAGTTAATTTCAAGGTTATTGCATGAAAAATAGTCCTGGTCACAACAGGAGGAGCCTAATTAACATTAGAAGATTAGAAATTGTCATTATTTAGGAATTGAACTAGTTAACATTTGTACGAAATGCTAACCCTGATGAATGGCACCTTTTGCCTGTGGATTTAAATAGATTTGGATTTTTATTGGTGTTTATACTTGTTTTAATCAATTAATATACTAGGTTGTTTAGCCACATGTGTTATACTTCACGATCAATGTATCAAAAAGTGTGTTTGGAATCAAAAGAAGAGGCTTGTTAACCAAAATTGATGGGAGCAACTCTATAATTTTGAATTCAACAAATAATATCAATAAGAAATTCAATTCAAAATCAAGGACTGAATTCTTTGTTAAATTGAATGAATTCATGTAATTGATGGTCCACGGGCATTTTTTTCAAAATGAATATAGTTATTAAGAAAGAAATAAAAGTTAATTTCAAAGTTATTGCAAGAAAAATAGTCCTGGTAACAACAAGAGGAGCCTAATTAACATTAGGTGATTAGAAATTGTCATTATTTAGGAATTAAACCAGTTAACATTTGTACGAAATGCAAAATCTGATGAATGGCACCTTTTGCTTGTGGATTTAAATAGATTTGGATTTTTTTTGGTGTTTATACTTGTTTGAATCAATTAATATACTAGGTTGTTTAGCCACATGTGTTATACTTCAGGATCAATGTATCAAAAAGTGTGTTTGGAATCAAAAGAAGAGGCTTGTTAACCAAAAATGATGGGAGCAACTCTTTAATTATTAATTCAACAATTAATATCAATAAGAAATGCAATTCAAAATCAAGGACTGAATTGTTTGTTAAATTGAATGAATTCATGTAATTGATGGTCCACGTGCATTTTTTCCAAAATGAATATAGTTATTAAGAGAGAGAAAAAAGTTAATTTCAAGGTTATTGCATGAAAAATAGTCCTAGTAACAACAAGAGGAGCCTAATTAACATGAGGTGATTAGAAATTCTCATTATTTAGGAATTAAACCAGTTAATATTTTTACGAAATGCAAACCATGATGAATGGTACCTTTGGCCGACGAATTTAAATAGATTTGGATTTTTATTGGTGTTTATACTTGTTTGAATCAATTAATATACTAGGTTGTTTAACCACATTTGTTATATTTCAAGATCAATGGATCAAAAAGTGTGTTTGGAATCAAAAGAAGAGGCTTGTTAACCAAAAATGATGGGAGCATCTCTTTAATTTTGAATTCAACAAATAATATCAAGAAGAAATGCAATTCAAAATCAAGGACTGAATTGTTTGTTAAATTGAACGGATTCATGTAATTGATGGTCCACGGGAATTTTTTTCAAAATGAATATAGTTGTTAAGAAAGAAACAAAACTTAATTTCAAGGTTATTGCATGAAAAACAGTCCTAGGTAACAACAAGAGGAGCCTAATTAACATGAGGTGATTAGAAATTGTCATTATTTAGGAATTAAACCAGTTAACATTTGTACGAAATGCAAATCCTGATGAATGGCACCTTTTGCTTGTGGATTTAAATAGATTTGGATTTTTATTGGTGTTTATACTTGTTTGAATCAATTAATATACTAGGTTGTTTAGCCACATGTGTTATATTTCAAGATCAATGTATCAAAAAATGTGTTTGGAATCAAAAGAAGAGACTTGTTAACCAAAAATAATGGGAGCAACTCTTTAATTTTGAATTCTACAATTAATATCAATAAGAAATGCAATTCAAAATCAAGGACTGAATTTAATGTTAACTTGAATGAATTCATGTAATTGATGGTCCACGTGCATTTTTTTCAAAATGATTATAGTTATTAAGAAAGAAACAAAAGTTAATTTCAAGGTTATTGCATGAAAAATAGTCCTGGTCACAACAAGAGGAGCCTAATTAACATTAGGAGATTAGAAATTGTCATTATTTAGGAATTAAACTAGTTAACATTTGTACGGAATGCTAACCCTGATGAATGGCACCTTTTGCCTATGGATTTAAATAGATTTGGATTTTTATTGGTGTTTATACTTGTTTTAATCAATTAATATACTAGGTTGTTTAGCCACATGTGTTATACTTCATGATCAATGTATCAAAAAGTGTGTTTGGAATCAAAAGAAGAGGCTTGTTAACCAAAATTGATGGGAACAACTCTATAATTTTGAATTCAACAAATGATATCAATAAGAAATGCAATTCAAAATCAAGGACTGAATTCTTTGTTAAATTGAATGAATTCATGTAATTGATGGTCCACGGGCATTTTTTTCAAAATGAATATAGTTATTGAGATAGAAATAAAAGTTAATTTCAAAGTTATTGCATAAAAAATAGTCCTGGTAACAACAAGAGGAGCCTAATTAACATTAGGTGATTAGAAATTGTCATTATTTTGGGGATTAAACCAGTTAACATTTGTACGAAATGCATACCCTGAAGAATGGCACCTTTTGCGTGTGGATTTAAATAGATGTGGATTTTTATTGGTGTTTATACTTGTTTTAATCAATTAATATACTAAGTTGTTTAGCCACATGTGTTATATTTCATGATCAATGTATCAAAAAGTGTGTTTGGAATCAAAAGAAGACGCTTGTTAACCAAAAATGATGGGAGCAACTCTTTAATTTTGAATTCAACAATTAATATCAAGAAGAAATGCAATTCAAAATCAAGGGCTGAATTGTTTGTTAAATTGAACGGATTCATGTAATTGATGGTCCACGGGAATTTTTTTCAAAATGAATATAGTTGTTAAGAAAGAAACAAAAGTTAATTTCAAGGTTATTGCGTGAAAAATAGTCCTGGTAACAACAAGAGTAGCCTAATTAACATGAAGTGATTAGAAATTGTCATTATTTAGGAATTAAACCAGTTAACATTTGTACGAAATGCAAAACCTGATGAATGGCACCTTTTGCTTGTGGATTTAAATAGATTTGGATTTTTATTGTTGTTTATACTTGTTTGAATCAATTAATATACTAGGTTGTTTAGCCACATGTGTTATATTTCATGATCAATGTATCAAAAAATGTGTTTGGAATCAAAAGAAGAGGCTTGTTAACCAAAAATGATGGGAGCAACTCTTTAATTTTGAATTCTACAATTAATATCAATAAGAAATGCAATTCAAAATCAAGGACTGAATTTAATGTTAACTTGAATGAATTCATGTAATTGATGGTCCACGTGCATTTTTTTCAAAATGATTATAGTTATTAAGAAAGAAACAAAAGTTAATTTCAAGGTTATTGCATGAAAAATAGTCCTGGTCACAACAGGAGGAGCCTAATTAACATTAGAAGATTAGAAATTGTCATTATTTAGGAATTGAACTAGTTAACATTTGTACGAAATGCTAACCCTGATGAATGGCACCTTTTGCCTGTGGATTTAAATAGATTTGGATTTTTATTGGTGTTTATACTTGTTTTAATCAATTAATATACTAGGTTGTTTAGCCACATGTGTTATACTTCACGATCAATGTATCAAAAAGTGTGTTTGGAATCAAAAGAAGAGGCTTGTTAACCAAAATTGATGGGAGCAACTCTATAATTTTGAATTCAACAAATAATATCAATAAGAAATTCAATTCAAAATCAAGGACTGAATTCTTTGTTAAATTGAATGAATTCATGTAATTGATGGTCCACGGGCATTTTTTTCAAAATGAATATAGTTATTAAGAAAGAAATAAAAGTTAATTTCAAAGTTATTGCAAGAAAAATAGTCCTGGTAACAACAAGAGGAGCCTAATTAACATTAGGTGATTAGAAATTGTCATTATTTAGGAATTAAACCAGTTAACATTTGTACGAAATGCAAAACCTGATGAATGGCACCTTTTGCTTGTGGATTTAAATAGATTTGGATTTTTTTTGGTGTTTATACTTGTTTGAATCAATTAATATACTAGGTTGTTTAGCCACATGTGTTATACTTCAGGATCAATGTATCAAAAAGTGTGTTTGGAATCAAAAGAAGAGGCTTGTTAACCAAAAATGATGGGAGCATCTCTTTAATTTTGAATTCAACAAATAATATCAAGAAGAAATGCAATTCAAAATCAAGGACTGAATTGTTTGTTAAATTGAACGGATTCATGTAATTGATGGTCCACGGGAATTTTTTTCAAAATGAATATAGTTGTTAAGAAAGAAACAAAACTTAATTTCAAGGTTATTGCATGAAAAATAGTCCTGGTAACAACAAGAGGAGCCTAATTAACATGAGGTGATTAGAAATTGTCATTATTTAGGAATTAAACCAGTTAACATTTGTACGAAATGCAAATCCTGATGAATGGCACCTTTTGCTTGTGGATTTAAATAGATTTGGATTTTTATTGGTGTTTATACTTGTTTGAATCAATTAATATACTAGGTTGTTTAGCCACATGTGTTATATTTCAAGATCAATGTATCAAAAAATGTGTTTGGAATCAAAAGAAGAGGCTTGTTAACCAAAAATAATGGGAGCAACTCTTTAATTTTGAATTCTACAATTAATATCAATAAGAAATGCAATTCAAAATCAAGGACTGAATTTAATGTTAACTTGAATGAATTCATGTAATTGATGGTCCACGTGCATTTTTTTCAAAATGATTATAGTTATTAAGAAAGAAACAAAAGTTAATTTCAAGGTTATTGCATGAAAAATAGTCCTGGTCACAACAAGAGGAGCCTAATTAACATTAGGAGATTAGAAATTGTCATTATTTAGGAATTAAACTAGTTAACATTTGTACGGAATGCTAACCCTGATGAATGGCACCTTTTGCCTATGGATTTAAATAGATTTGGATTTTTATTGGTGTTTATACTTGTTTGAATCAATTAATATACTAGGTTGTTTAGCCACATGTGTTATACTTCATGATCAATGTATCAAAAAGTGTGTTTGGAATCAAAAGAAGAGGCTTGTTAACCAAAATTGATGGGAGCAACTCTATAATTTTGAATTCAACAAATGATATCAATAAGAAATGCAATTCAAAATCAAGGACTGAATTCTTTGTTAAAATGAATGAATTCATGTAATTGATGGTCCACGGGCATTTTTTTCAAAATGAATATAGTTATTGAGATAGAAATAAAAGTTAATTTCAAAGTTATTGCATAAAAAATAGTCCTGGTAACAACAAGAGGAGCCTAATTAACATTAGGTGATTAGAAATTGTCATTATTTTGGGGATTAAACCAGTTAACATTTGTACGAAATGCATACCCTGAAGAATGGCACCTTTTGCGTGTGGATTTAAATAGATGTGGATTTTTATTGGTGTTTATACTTGTTTTAATCAATTAATATACTAAGTTGTTTAGCCACATGTGTTATATTTCATGATCAATGTATCAAAAAGTGTGTTTGGAATCAAAAGAAGACGCTTGTTAACCAAAAATGATGGGAGCAACTCTTTAATTTTGAATTCAACAATTAATATCAATAAGAAATGCAATTCAAAATCAAGGACTGAATTGTTTGTTAAATTGAATGAATTCATGTAATTGATGGTCCACGTGCATTTTTTCCAAAATGAATATAGTTATTAAGAGAGAAAAAAAAGTTAATTTCAAGGTTATTGCATGAAAAATAGTCCTAGTAACAACAAGAGGAGCCTAATTAACATGAGGTGATTAGAAATTCTCATTATTTAGGAATTAAACCAGTTAACATTTTTACGAAATGCAAACCATGATGAATGGCACCTTTGGCCGACGAATTTAAATAGATTTGGATTTTTATTGGTGTTTATACTTGTTTAAATCAATTAATATACCAGGTTGTTTAACCACATGTGTTATATTTCAAGATCAATGGATCAAAAAGTGTGTTTGGAATCAAAAGAAGAGGCTTGTTAACCAAAAATGATGGGAGCAACTCTCTAATTTTGAATTCAACAAATAATATCGATAAGAAATGCAATTCAAAATCAAGTACTGAATTGCTTGTTAAATTGAATGAATTCATGTAATTGATGGTACAAGGGCATTTTTTTCAAAATGAATATAGTTATTAAGAAAGAAACAATTGTTAATTTCAAGGTTATTGCATGAAAATTAGTCCTGGTAACAAGAAGAGGAGCGTAATTAACATTAGGAGATTAGAAATTGTCATTATTTAGGAATTAAACTAGTTAAGATTTGTACGAAATGCTAACCCAGATGAATCGCACCTTTTGGCTGGGGATTTAAATAGATTTGGATTTTTATTGGTGTTTATACTTGTTTGAATCAATTAATATACTAGGTTGTTTAGCCACATGTGTTATATTTCATGATCAATGTATCAAAAAGTGTTTTTGGAATCAAAAGAAGAGTCTTGTTAACCAAAAATGATGGGAGCAACTCTTTAATTTTGAATTCAACAAATAATATCAAGAAGAAATGCAATTCAAAATCAAGGACTGAATTTAATGTTAAATTGAATGGATTCATGTAATTGATGGTCGACGGGCATTTTTTTCAAAATGAATATAGTTATTAAGAAAGAAACAAAAGTTGATTTGAAGGTTATTGCACGAAAAATAGTCCTGGCAACAACAAGAGGAGCCTAATTATCATTAGGACATTAGAAATTGTCATTATTTAGGAATTAAACTAGTTAACATTTGTATGAAATGCTAACCCTGATGAATCGCACCATTTTGCTGTGGATTTAAATAGATTTGGATTTTTATTGGTGTTTATACTTGTTTGAATCAATTAATATACTAGGTTGTTTAGCCACACATGTTATATTTCATGATGAATGTATAAAAAAGTGTTTTTGGAATCAAAAGGAGAGGCTTGTTAACCAAAAATGATGGGAGCAACTCTTTAATTTTGAGTTCAACAAATAATATCAAGAAGAAATGCAATTCAAAAGCAAGGACTGAATTGTTTGTTAAATTGAACGGATTCATGTAATTGATGGTCCACGGGTATTTTTTTCAAAATGAATATAGTTATTAAGAAAGAAACAAAAGTTAATTTCAAGTTTATTGCATGAAAGATAGTCCTGATAACAACAAGAGGAGCCTAATTAACATGAGGTGATTAGAAATTCTCATTATTTTGGAATTAAAACAGTAAATATTTGTACGAAATGCAATCCCAGATGAATGGCACCTTTTGCCAATGGATTTAAATGGATTTTGATTTTTATTAGTGTTTATACTTGTTTGAATCAATTAATATACTAGGTTGTTTAGCCACATGTGTTATACTTCATGATCAATGTATCAACAAGTGTGTTTGGAATGAAAAGAAGAGGCTGGTTAAGAAAAAATGATAGGAGCAACTCTTTAATTTTGAATTCAACAAATAATATCAATAAGAAATGCAATTCAAAATCAAGGACTGAATTGTTTGTTAAATTGAGTGAATTCATGTAATTGATGGTCCACGTGCTTTTTTTCCAAAATGAATATAGTTATTAAGAGAGAAAAAAAAGTTAATTTCAAGTTATTGCTTGAAAAATAGTCCTGGTAACAACAAGAGGAGACTAATTAACATGAGGTGATTAGAAATTCTCATTATTTAGGAATTAAACCAGTTAACATTTTTACGAAATGCAAACCATGATGAATAACACCTTAGGCCGACGAATTTAAATAGATTTGGATTTTTATTGGTGTTTATACTTGTATGAATCAATTAATATACTAGGTTGTTTAACCACATGTGTTATATTTCATGATCAATGGATCAAAAAGTGTGTTTGGAATCATAAGAAGAGGCTTGTTAACCAAAAATGATGGGAGCAACTCTTTAATTTTGAATTCAACAAATAATATCAAGAAGAAATGCAATTCAAAATCAAGGACCGAATTGTTTGTTAAATTGAATGGATTCATGCAATTGATGGTCCACGGGTATTTTTTTCAAAATGAATATAGTTATTAAGAAAGAAACAAAAGTTAATTTCAAGTTTATTGCATGAAAAATAGTCCTGGTAACAACAAGAGGAGCCTAATTAACATAAGGTGATTAGAAATTGTCATTATTTAGGAATTAAACCAGAAAACATTGGTTCGAAATGAAAACCCAGATGAATGGCACCTTTTGCCAATGGATTTAAGTGGATTTGGATTTTTATTACTGTTTATACTTGTTTGAATCAATTAATATACTAGGTTGTTTAGCCACATGTGTTATACTTCATGATCAATGAATCAAAAAGTGTGTTTGGAATCAA
Organism: Ceriops zippeliana; assembly: GCA_037897445.1. NCBI lineage: Eukaryota > Viridiplantae > Streptophyta > Magnoliopsida > Malpighiales > Rhizophoraceae > Ceriops > Ceriops zippeliana. The sequence continues at coordinate 47,260 of JBAPLH010001384.1, read as the reverse complement.
AAGAAGAGGCTTGTTAACCAAAAATGTTGGGAGCAACTCATCAATTTTGAATTCAACAAATAATATCAATAAGAAATGCAATTCAAAATCAAGGACTGAATTGTTTGTTAAATTGAATGGATTCATGTAATTGATGGTCCACGGGCATTTTTTTTCAAAATGAATATAGTTATTAAGAAAGAAATAAAAGTTAATTTCAAATTTATTGCATGAAAAATAGTCCTGGTAACAATAAGAGGAGCCTAATTAACATTAGGTGATTAGAAATTGTCATTATTTAGGAATTAAACAAGTTAACATTTGTACGAAATGCAAACCCTGATCAATGGCACCGTTTGCCTGTGGATTTAAATAGATGTGGATTTTTATTGGTGTTTATACTTGTTTGAATCAATTAATATACTAGGTTGTTTAGCCACATGTGTTATATTTCATGATCAATGTATCAAAAAGTGTGTTTGGAATCAAAAGAAGACGCTTGTTAACCAAAAATGATGGGAGCAACTCTTTAATTTCGAATTCAACAAATAATATCAATAAGAAATGCAGTTCAAAATCAAGGACTGAATTGTTTGTTAAATTGAGTGAATTCATGTAATTGATGGTCCACATGCATTTTTTCCAAAATGAATATAGTTATTAAGAGAGAAAAAAAAGTTAATTTCAAGTTATTGCATGAAAAATAGTCCTGGTAACAACAAGAGGAGACTAATTAACATGAGGTGATTAGAAATTCTCATTATTTAGGAATTAAACCAATTAACATTTTTACGAAATGCAAACCATGATGAATAACACCTTCGGCCGACGAATTTAAATCGATTTGGATTTTTATTGGTGTTTATACTTGTTTGAATCAATTAATATACTAGGTTGTTTAACCACATGTGTTATATTTCATGATCAATGGATCAAAAAGTGTGTTTGGAATCATAAGAAGAGGCTTGTTAACCAAAAATGATGGGAGCAACTCTTAAATTTTGAATTCAACAAATAATATCAAGAAGAAATGCAATTCAAAATCAAGGACCGAATTGTTTGTTAAATTCAATGGATCCATGTAATTGATGGTCCACGGGTATTTTTTTCAAAATGAATATAGTTATTAAGAAAGAAACAAAAGTTAATTTCAAGTTTATTGGATGACAAATAGTCCTGGTAACAACAAGAGGAGCCTAATTAACATGAGGTGATTAGAAATTGTCATTATTTAGGAATTAAACCAGAAAACATAGGTGCGAAATGCAAACCCAGATGAATGGCACCTTTTGCCAATGGATTTAAATGGATTTGGATTTTTATTAGTGTTTATACTTGTTTGAATCAATTAATATACTAGGTTGTTTAGCCACATGTGTTATATTTCATGATCAATGTATCAAAAAGTGTGTTTGGAATCAAAAGAAGACGCTTGTTAACCAAAAATGATGGGAGCAACTCTTTAATTTCGAATTCAAAAATTAATATCAATAAGAAATGCAATTCAAAATCAAGGACTGAATTGTTTGTTAAATTGAATGAATTCATGTAATTGATGGTCCACGTGCATTTTTTCCAAAATGAATATAGTTATTAAGAGGGAAAAAAAAGTTAATGTCAAGGTTATTGCATGAAAAATAGTCCTAGTAACAACAAGAGGAGCCTAATTAACATGAGGTGATTAGAAATTCTCATTATTTAGGAATTAAACCAGTTAACATTTTTACGAAATGCAAACCATGATGAATGGCACCTTTGGCCGACGAATTTAAATAGATTTGGATTTTTATTGGTGTTTATACTTGTGTAAATCAATTAATATACCAGGTTGTTTTACCACATGTGTTATATTTCAAGATCAATGGATCAAAAAGTGTGTTTGGAATCAAAAGAAGAGGCTTGTTAACCAAAAATGATGGGAGCAACTCTTTAATTTTGAATTCAAAAAATAATATCAAGAAGAAATGCAATTCAAAATCAAGGACCGAATTGTTTGTTAAATTGAATGGATTCATGCAATTGATGGTCCACGGGTATTTTTTTCAAAATGAATATAGTTATTAGGAACGAAACAAAAGTTAATTTCAAGTTTATTGCATGAAAAATAGTCCTGGTAACAACAAGAGGAGCCTAATTAACATGAGGTGATTAGAAATTGTCATTATTTAGGAATTAAACCAGAAAACATTGGTTCGAAATGCAAACCCAGATGAATGGCACCTTTTGCCAATGGATTTAAATGGATTTGGATTTTTATTACTGTTTATACTTGTTTGAATCAATTAATATACTAGGTTGTTTAGCCACATGTGTTATACTTCATGATCAATGTATCAAAAAGTGTGTTTGGAATCAAAAGAAGAGGCTTGTTAACCAAAAATGATGGGAGCAACTCATCAATTTTGAATTCAACAAATAATATCAATAAGAAATGCAATTCAAAATCAAGGACTGAATTGTTTGTTAAATTGAATGGATTCATGTAATTGATGGTCCACGGGCATTTTTTTTCAAAATGAATATAGTTATTAAGAAAGAAATAAAACTTAATTTCAAATTTATTGCATGAAAAATAGTCCTGGTAACAATAAGAGGAGCCTAATTAACATTAGGTGATTAGAAATTGTCATTATTTAGGAATTAAACAAGTTAACATTTGTACGAAATGCAAACCCTGATCAATGGCACCTTTTGCTTGTGGATTTAAATAGATGTGGATTTTTATTGGTGTTTATACTTGTTTGAATCAATTAATATACTAGGTTGTTTAGCTACATGTGTTATATTTCATGATCAATGTATCAAAAAGTGTGTTTGGAATCAAAAGAAGACGCTTGTTAACCAAAAATGATGGGAGCAACTCTTTAATTTCGAATTCAACAAATAATATCAATAAGAAATGCAGTTCAAAATCAAGGACTGAATTGTTTGTTAAATTGAGTGAATTCGTGTAATTGATGGTCCACGTGCATTTTTTCCAAAATGAATATAGTTATTAAGAGAGAAAAAAAAGTTAATTTCAAGTTATTGCATGAAAAATAGTCCTGGTAACAACAAGAGGAGACTAATTAACATGAGGTGATTAGAAATTCTCATTATTTAGGAATTAAACCAGTTAACATTTTTACGAAATGCAAACCATGATGAATAACACCTTTGGCCGACGAATTTAAATCGATTTGGATTTTTATTGGTGTTTATACTTGTTTGATTCAATTAATATACTAGGTTGTTTAACCACATGTGTTATATTTCATGATCAATGGATCAAAAAGTGTGTTTGGAATCATAAGAAGAGGCTTGTTAACCAAAAATGATGGGAGCAACTCTTTAATTTTGAATTCAACAAATAATATCAAGAAGAAATGCAATTCAAAATCAAGGACCGAATTGTTTGTTAAATTCAATGGATTCATGTAATTGATGGTCCACGGGTATTTTTTTCAAAATGAATATAGTTATTAAGAAAGAAACAAAAGTTAATTTCGAGTTTATTGCATGAAAAATAGTCCTGGTAACAACAAGAGGAGCCTAATTAACATGAGGTGATTAGAAATTGTCATTATTTAGGAATTAAACCAGAAAACATAGGTGCGAAATGCAAACCCAGATGAATGGCACCTTTTGCCAATGGATTTAAATGGATTTGGATTTTTATTAGTGTTTATACTTGTTTGAATCAATTAATATACTAGGTTGTTTAGCCACATGTGTTATATTTCATGATCAATGTATCAAAAAGTGTGTTTGGAATCAAAAGAAGACGCTTGTTAACCAAAAATGATGGGAGCAACTCTTTAATTTTGAATTCAACAAATAATATCAAGAAGAAATGCAATTCAAAATCAAGGACTGAATTTAATGTTAAATTGAATGGATTCATGTAATTGATGGTCGACGGGCATTTTTTTCAAAATGAATATAGTTATTAAGAAAGAAACAAAAGTTAATTTCGAGTTTATTGCATGAAAAATAGTCCTGGTAACAACAAGAGGAGCCTAATTAACATGAGGTGATTAGAAATTGTCATTATTTAGGAATTAAACCAGTAAATATTTGTACGAAATGCAATCCCAGATGAATGGCACCTTTTGCCAATGGATTTAAATGGATTTTGATTTTTATTAGTGTTTATACTTGTTTGAATCAATTAATATACTAGGTTGTTTAGCCACATGTGTTATATTTCATGATCAATGTATCAAAAAGTGTGTTTGGAATCAAAAGAAGACGCTTGTTAACCAAAAATGATGGGAGCAACTCTTTAATTTTGAATTCAACAAATAATATCAAGAACAAATGCAATTCAAAATCAAGGACCGAATTGTTCGTTAAATTCAATGGATTCATGTAATTGATGGTCCACGGGTATTTTTTTCAAAATGAATATAGTTATTAAGAAAGAAACAAAAGTTAATTTGAAGTTTATTGCATGAAAAATAGTCCTGATAACAACAAGAGGAGCCTAATTAACATGAGGTGATTAGAAATTCTCATTATTTTGGAATTAAAACTGTAAACATTTGTACGAAATGCAAACCCAGATGAATGGCAACTTTTGCCAATGGATTTAAATGGATTTGGATTTTTATTAGTGTTTATACTTGTTTGAATCAATTAATATACTAGTTTTTTTAGTCACATGTGTTATACTTCATGATCAATGTATCAAAAAGTGTGTTTGGAATCAAAAGAAGAGACTTGTTAACCAAAAATGATGGGAGCAACTCTCTAATTTTGAATTCAACATATAATATCAATAAGAAATGCAATTCAAAATCAAGGACTGAATTGTTTGTTAAATTGAATAGATTCATGCAATTGATGGTCCACAGGCATTTTTTGCCAAATGAATATAGTTATTAAGAAAGAAACAAAAGTTAATTTCGAAGTTATTGCATGAAAAAATAGTCCTGGTAACAACAAGAGGAGCCTAATTAACATGAGGTGATTAGAAATTGTCATTATTTAGGAATTAAACCAGTAAATATTTGTACGAAATGCAATCCCAGATGAATGGCACCTTTTGCCAATGGATTTAAATGGATTTTGATTTTTATTAGTGTTTATACTTGTTTGAATCAATTAATATACTAGGTTGTTTAGCCACATGTGTTATACTTCATGATCAATGTATCAACAAGTGTGTTTGGAATCAAAAGAAGAGGCTGGTTAACAAAAAATGATAGGAGCAACTCTTTAATTTTGAATTCAACAAATAATATCAATAAGAAATGCAATTCAAAATCAAGGACTGAATTGTTTGTTAAATTGAGTGAATTCATGTAATTGATGGTCCACGTGCTTTTTTTCCAAAATGAATATAGTTATTAAGAGAGAAAAAAAAGTTAATTTCAAGTTATTGCATGAAAAATAGTCATGGTAACAACAAGAGGAGACTAATTAACATGAGGTGATTAGAAATTCTCATTATTTAGGAATTAAACCAGTTAACATTTTTACGAAATGCAAACCATGATGAATAACACCTTAGGCCGACGAATTTAAACAGATTTGGATTTTTATTTGTGTTTATACTTGTTTGAATCAATTAATATACTAGGTTGTTTAACCACATGTGTTATATTTCATGATCAATGGATCAAAAAGTGTGTTTGGAATCATAAGAAGAGGCTTGTTAACCAAAAATGATGGGAGCAACTCTTTAATTTTGAATTCAACAAATAATATCAAGAAGAAATGCAATTCAAAATCAAGGACCGAATTGTTTGTTAAATTGAATGGATTCATGCAATTGATGGTCCACGGGTATTTTTTTCAAAATGAATATAGTTATTAAGAAAGAAACAAAAGTTAATTTCAAGTTTATTGCATGAAAAATAGTCCTGGTAACAACAAGAGGAGCCTAATTAACATGAGGTGATTAGAAATTGTCATTATTTAGGAATTAAACCAGAAAACATTGGTTCGAAATGCAAACCCAGATGAATGGCACCTTTTGCCAATGGATTTAAATGGATTTGGATTTTTATTACTGTTTATACTTGTTTGAATCAATTAATATACTAGGTTGTTTAGCCACATGTGTTATACTTCATGATCAATGTATCAAAAAGTGTGTTTGGAATCAAAAGAAGAGGCTTGTTAACCAAAAATGATGGGAGCAACTCATCAATTTTGAATTCAACAAATAATATCAATAAGAAATGCAATTCAAAATCAAGGACTGAATTGTTTGTTAAATTGAATGGATTCATGTAATTGATGGTCCACGGGCATTTTTTTTCAAAATGAATATAGTTATTAAGAAAGAAATAAAAGTTAATTTCAAATTTATTGCATGAAAAATAGTCCTGGTAACAATAAGAGGAGCCTAATTAACATTAGGTGATTAGAAATTGTCATTATTTAGGAATTAAACAAGTTAACATTTGTACGAAATGCAAACCCTGATCAATGGCACCTTTTGCCTGTGGATTTAAATAGATGTGGATTTTTATTGGTGTTTATACTTGTTTGAATCAATTAATATACTAGGTTGTTTAGCCACATGTGTTATATTTCATGATCAATGTATCAAAAAGCGTGTTTGTAATCAAAAGAAGACGCTTGTTAACCAAAAATGATGGGAGCAACTCTTTAATTTCGAATTCAACAAATAATATCAATAAGAAATGCAGTTCAAAATCAAGGACTGAATTGTTTGTTAAATTGAGTGAATTCGTGTAATTGATGGTCCACGTGCATTTTAATTCCAAAAATAAGAAATGAATATAAGTTATTAAGAGAGAAAAAAAAATGTTAATTTCAAGTTATTGCATGAAAAATAGTCCTGGTAACAACAAGAGCAAGACTAATTAACATGAGGTGATTAGAAATTCTCATTATTTAGGAATTAAACCAGTTAACATTTTTACGAAATGCAAACCATGATGAATAACACCTTTGGCCGACGAATTTAAATAGATTTGGATTTTTATTGTGTTTATACTTGTTTGAATCAATTAATATACTAGGTTGTTTAACCACATGTGTTATATTTCATGATCAATGGATCAAAAAGTGTGTTTGGAATCATAAGAAGAGGCTTGTTAACCAAAAATGATGGGAGCAACTCTTTAATTTTGAATTCAACAAATAATATCAAGAAGAAATGCAATTCAAAATCAAGGACCGAATTGTTTGTTAAATTGAATGGATTCATGTAATTGATGGTCCACGGGTATTTTTTTCAAAATGAATATAGTTATTAAGAAAGAAACAAAAGTTAATTTCAAGTTTATTGCATGAAAAATAGTCCTGGTAACAACAAGAGGAGCCTAATTAACATGAGGTGATTAGAAATTGTCATTATTTAGGAATTAAACCAGAAAACATAGGTGCGAAATGCAAACCCAGATGAATGGCACCTTTTGCCAATAGATTTAAATGGATTTGGATTTTTATTAGTGTTTATACTTGTTTGAATCAATTAATATACTAGGTTGTTTAGCCACATGTGTTATACTTCATGATCAATTTATCAAAAAGTGTGTTTGGAATCAAAAGAAGAGGCTTGTTAACCAAAAATGATGGGAGCAACTAATCAATTTTGAATTCAACAAATAATATCAATAAGAAATGCAATTCAAAATCAAGGACTGAATTGTTTGTTAAATTGAATGAATTCATGTAATTGATGGTCGACGGGCATTTTTTTCAAAATGAATATAGTTATTAAGAAAGAAACAAATGTTAATTTCAACGTTATTGCATGAAAAATAGTCCTAGTAACAACAAGAGGAGCCTAATTAACATTAGGAGATTAGAAATTGTCGTTATTTAGGAATTAAACTCCTTAACATTTGTACGAAATGCAAACCCTGATCAATGGCACATTTTGCCTGTGGATTTAAATAGATTTGGATTTTTATTGGTGTTTATACTTGTTTGAATCAATTAATATACTAGGTTGTTTAGCCACATGTGTTATATTTCATGATCAATGTATCAAAAAGTGTGTTTGGAATCAAAAGAAGAGGCTTGTTAGCCAAAAATGATGGGAGCAACTCTTTAATTTTGCATTCAACAAATAATATCAAGAAGAAATGCAATTCAAAATCAAGGACTGAATTTAATGTTAAATTGAATGGATTCATGTAATTGTTGTTCAACGGGTATTTTTTTTCAAAATGAATATAGTTATTAAGAAAGAAACAAAAGTTAATTTCAAGTTTATTGCATGAAAAATAGTCCTAGTAACAACAAGAGGAGCCCAATCAACATGAGGTGATTAGAAATTGTCATTATTTAGGAATTAAACCAGAAAACATTGGTACGAAATGCAAACCCAGATGAATGGCACCTTTTGCCAATGGATTTAAATGGATTTGGATTTTTATTAGTGTTTAGACTTGTTTGAATCAATTAATATACTAGGTTGTTTAGCCACATGTGTGATACTTCATGATCAATGTATCAAAAAGTGTGTTTGGAATCAAAAGAAGAGGCTTGTTAACCAAAAATAGTGGGAGCAACTCATCGATTTTGAATTCAACAAATAATATCAATAAGAAATGCAATTCAAAATCAAGGACTGAATTGTTCGTTAAATTGAATGGATTCATGTAATTGATGGTCCACAAGCATTTTTTTCAAAATGAATATAGTTATTAAGAAAGAAACAAAAGTTATTTTCAAGGTTATTACATGAAAAATAGTCCTGGTAACAACAAGAGGAGCCTAATTAACATGAGGTGATTAGAAATTCTCATTATTTAGGAATTAAACCAGTAAACATTTGTACGAAATGCAAACCCAGATGAATGGCACCTTTTGCCAATGGATTTAAATGGATTTTGATTTTTATTAGTGTTTATACTTGTTTGAATCAATTAATATACTAGGTTGTTTAGCCACATGTGTTATACTTCATGATCAATGTATCAAAAAGTGTGTTTGGAATCAAAAGAAGAGGCTAGTTAACAAAAAATGATAGGAGCAACTCTCTAATTTTGAATTAAACAAATAATATCAATAACAAATGCAATTCAAAATCAAGGACTGAATTGTTTGTTAAATTGAATGGATTCATGTAATTGATGGTCCACAGGCATTTTTTTCAAAATGAATATAGTTATTAAGAAAGAAACAAATGTTAATTTCAAGGTTATTGCATGAAAAATAGTCCTGGTAACAACAAGAGGAGCCTAATTAACATTAGGTGATTAGAAATTGTCATTATTTAGGAATTAAACCAGTTAACATTTGTACGAAATGCAAAACCTGATGAATGACACCTTTTGCCTGTGGATTTAAATAGATTTGGATTTCTATTGGTGTTTATACTTGTTTGAATCAATTAATATACTAGGTTTTTTAGCCACATGTGTTGTATTTCATGATCAATGTATCAAAAAGTGTGTTTTAAATCAAAAGAAGAGGCCTGTTAACCAAAAATGATGGGAGCAACTCCTTAATTTTGAATTCTACAATTAATATCAATAAGAAATGCAATTCAAAATCAAGGACTGAATTTAATGTTAACTTGAAAGAATTCATGTAATTGATGGTCCACGAGCATTTTTTTCAAAATGAATATAGTTATTAAGAAAGAAACAAAAGTTAATTTCGAGGTTATTGCATGGAAAATAGTCCTGGTAACAATAAGAGGAGCCTAATTAATATGAGGTGATTAGAAATTCTCATTATTTAGAAATTAAACCAGTAAATATTTGTACGAAATGCAAACCCAGATGAATGGCACCTTTTGCCAATGGATTTAAATGGATTTTGATTTTTATTAGTGTTTAAACTTGTTTGAATCAATTAATATACTAGGTTGTTTAGCCACATGTGTTATACTTCATGATCAATGTATCAAAAAGTGTGTTTGGAATCAAAAGAAGAGGCTGGTTAACAAAAAATGATAGGAGCAACTCTCTAATTTCGAATTCAACAAATAATATCAATAACAAATGCAATTCAAAATCAAGGACTGAATTGTTTGTGAAATTGAATGGATTCATGTAATTGATGGTCCACGGGCATTATTTTCAAAATGAATATATAGTTATTAAGAAAGAAACAAAATGTTAATTTTCGAGGTTATTGCATGAAAAATAGTCCTGGTAACAACAAGAGGAGCTTAATTAACATTAGGAGATTAAAAAAATTGTCGTTATTTAGGAATTAAACTCGTTAACATTTGTACGAAATGCAAACCCTGATGAGGGGCACCTTTTGCCTGTGGATTTAAATTAGATTTGGATTTTTATTGGTGTTTATATTTGTTTGAATCAATTAATATACTAGGTTTTTTAGCCACATGTGTTATATTTCATGATCAATGTATCAAAAAGTGTGTTTGGAATCAAAAGAAGAGGCTTGTTAACCAAAAATGATGGGAGCAACTCTTTAATTTTGAATTCAACAAATAATATCAAGAAGAAATGCAATTCAAAATCAAGGACTGAATTTAATGTTAAATTGAATGGATTCATGTAATTGATGGTCCACGGGTATTTTTTTCAAAATGAATATAGTTATTAAGAAAGAAACAAAAGTTAATTTCAAGTTTATTGCATGAAAAATAGTCCTGGTAACAACAAGAGGAGCCTAATCAACATGAGGCGATTAGAAATTGTCATTATTTAGGAATTAAACCAGAAAACATTTGGTACGAAATGTAAACCCAGATGAATGGCACCTTTTGCCAATGGATTTAAATGGATTTCGATTTTTATTAGTGTTTATACCTGTTTGAATCAATAAATAAACTAGGTTGTTTAGCCACAAGTCTTATACTTCATGATCAATGTATCAAAAAGTGTGTTTGGAATCAAAAGAAGAGGCTTGTTAACCAAAAATGATGGGAGCAACTCTTTAATTTTGAATTCAACAAATAATATCAATAAGAAATGCAATTCAAAATCAAGGACTGAATTTAATGTTAAATTGAATGGATTCATGTAATTGATGGTCCACGAGCATTTTTTTCAAAATGAATATAGTTATTAAGAAAGAAACAAAAGTTAATTTCAAGGTTATTGCATGAAAAATAGTCCTGGTAACAACAAGAGGAGCCTAATTAACATGAGGTGATTAGAAATTCTCATTATTTAGGAATTAAACCAGTAATCATTTGTACGTGATGCAAACCCAGATGAATGACACCTTTTGCCAATGGATTTCAATGGATTTGGATTTTTATTAGTGTTTATACTTGTTTGAATCAATTAATATACTTGTTTTTTTAGCCACATGTGTTATACTTCATGATCAATGTATCAAAAAGTGTGTTTGGAATCAAAAGAAGAGACTTGATAACCAAAAATGATGGGAGCAACTCTCTAATTTTGAATTCAACAAATAATATCAATAAGAAATGCAATTCAACATCAAGGACTGAATTGTTTGTTAAATTGAATAGATTCATGCAATTGATGGTCCACAGGCATTTTTTTCAAAATGAATATAGTTATTAAGAAAGAAACAAAAGTTAATTTCGAAGTTATTTCATGAAAAATAGTCCTGGTAACAACAAGAGGAGCCTAATTAATATGAGGTGATTAGAAATTCTCATTATTTAGGAATTAAACCAGTAAATATTTGTACGAAATGCAAACCCAGATGAATGGCACCTTTTGCCAATGGATTTAAATGGATTTTGATTTTTATTAGTATTTATACTTGTTTGAATCAATTAATATACTAGGTTGTTTAGCCACATGTGTTATACTTCATGATCAATGTATCAAAAAGTGTGTTTGGAATCAAAAGAAGAGGCTAGTTAACAAAAAATGATAGGAGCAACTCTCTAATTTTGAATTCAACAAATAATATCAATAACAAATGCAATTCAAAATCAAGGACTGAATTGTTTGTTAAATTGAATGGATTCATGTAATTGATGGTCCACAGGCATTTTTTTCAAAATGAATATAGTTATTAAGAAAGAAACAAAAGTTAATTTCAAGTTATTGCATGAAAAATAGTCCTGGAAACAACAAGAGGAGCCTAATCAACATGAGGTGATTAGAAATTGTCATTATTTAGGAATTAAACCAGAAAACATTGGTACGAAATGCAAACCCAGATGAATGGCACCTTTTGCCAATGGATTTAAATGGATTTGGATTTTTATTAGTGTTTATACTTGTTTGAATCAATTAATAAACTAGGTTGTTTAGCCACATGTGTTATACTTCATGATCAATGTATCAAAAAGTGTGTTTCAGAATCAAAAGAAGAGGCTTGTTAACCAAAAATGATAGGAGCAACTCATCGATTTTGAATTCAACAAATAATATCAATAAGAAATGCAATTCAAAATCAGGGAATGAATTGTTTGTTAAATTGAATAGATTCATGCAATTGATGGTCCACAGGCATTTTTTTCAAAATGAATATAGTTATTAAGAAAGAAACAAAAGTTAATTTCGATGTTATTGCATGAAAAATAGTCCTAGTAACAAAAAGAGGAGCCTAATTAACATGAGGTGATTTGAAATTCTCATTATTTAGGAATTAAACCAGTAAATATTTGTACGAAATGCAAACCCAAATGAATGGCACCTTTTGCCAATGGATTTAAATGGATTTGGATTTTTATTAGTGTTTAAACTTGTTTGAATCAATTAATAAACTAGGTTGTTTAGCCACATGTCTTATACTTCATGATCAATGTATCAAAAAGTGTGTTCAGAATCAAAAGAAGAGGCTTGTTAACCAAAAATGATGGGAGCAACTCATCGATTTTGAATTCAACAAATAATATCAATAAGAAATGCAATTCAAAATCAAGGACTGAATTGTTCGTTAAATTGAATGGATTCATGTAATTGATGGTCCACAGGCATTTTTTTCAAAATGAATATAGTTATTAAGAAAGAAACAAAAGTTATTTTCAAGGTTATTGCATGAAAAATAGTCCTGCTAACAACAAGAGGAGCCTAATTAACATGAGGTGATTAGAAATTCTCATTATTTAGGAATTAAACCAGTAAACATTTGTACGAAATGCAAACCCAGATGAATGGCACCTTTTTCCAATGGATTTAAATGGATTTGGATTTTTATTAGTGTTTATACTTGTTTGAATCAATTAATATACTAGTTTTTTTAGCCACATGTCTTATACTTCATGATCAATGTATCAAAAAGTGTGTTTGGAATCAAAAGAAGAGACTTGTTAACCAAAAATGATGGGAGCAACTCTCTAATTTTGAATTCAACAAATAATATCAATAAGAAATGCAATTCAAAATCAAGGAATGAATTGTTTGTTAAATTGAATAGATTCATGCAATTGATGGTCCACAAGCATTTTTTTCAAAATGAATATAGTTATTAAGAAAGAAACAAAAGTTAATTTCGAAGTTATTGCATGAAAAATAGTCCTGGTAACAACAAGAGGAGCCTAATTAATATGAGGTGATTAGAAATTCTCATTATTTAGGAATTAAACCAGTAAATATTTGTACGAAATGCAAACCCAGAAGAATGGCACCTTTTGCCAATGGATTTAAATGGATTTTGATTTTTATTAGTGTTTATACCAGTTTGAATCAATTAATATATTAGGTTGTTTAGCCACATGTGTTATACTTCATGATCAATGTATCAAAAAGTGTGTGTTTGGAATCAAAAGAAGAGGCTTGTTTAACAAAAAATGATAGGAGCAAACTCTCTAATTTTGAATTCAACAAATAATATCAATAAGAAATGCAATTAAAAATCAAGGACTGAATTGTTTGTTAAATTGAATGAATTCATGTAATTGATGGTCCACACGAGCATTTTTTTCAAAATGAATATAGTTATTAAGAAAGAAACAAAAGTTAATTTCAAGTTTATTGCACGAAAAAAAGTCCCCTGGTAACAACAAGAGGAGCCTAATTAATATGAGGTGATTAGAAATTCTCATTATTTAGGAATTAAACCAGTAAATATTTGTACGAAATGCAAACCCAGATGAATGGCACCTTTTGCCAATGGATTTAAATGGATTTTGATTTTTATTAGTGTTTATACTTGTTTGAATCAATTAATATACTAGGTTGTTTAGCCACATGTGTTATACTTCATGATCAATGTATCAAAAAGTGTGTTTTGAAATCAAAAGAAGAGGCTGGTTAACAAAAAATGATAGGAGCAACTCTCTAATTTTGAATTCAACAAATAATATCAATAAGAAATGCAATTAAAAATCAAGGACTGAATTGTTTGTTAAATTGAATGAATTCATGTAATTGATGGTCCACGAGCATTTTTTTCAAAATGAATATAGTTATTAAGAAAGAAACAAATGTTAATTTCGAGTTTATTGCATGAAAAATAGTTCTGGTAACAACAAGAGGAGCCTAATTAACATTAGCAGATTAGAAATTGTCATTATTTAGGAATTAAACCAGTTAACATTTGTACGAAATGCAAACCCAGATGAATGGCACCTTTTGCCTGTGGATTTAAATAGATTTGATGATTTTTATTAGTGTTTATACTTGTTTGAATCAATTAATATACTCGTTTTTTTAGCCACATGTGTTATACTTCATGTTCAATGTATCAAAAAGTGTGTTTGGAATCAAAAGAAGAGGCTTGTTAACCAAAAATGATGGGAGCAACTCTTTAATTTTGAATTCAACAAATAAATATCAATAAGAAATGCAATTCAAAATCAAGGACTGAATTTTTGTTAATGTTAAATTGAATGGATTCATGTAATTGATGGTCCACGAGCATTTTTTTCAAAATGAATATAGTTATTAAGAAAGAAACAAAAGTTAATTTCAAGGTTATTGCATGAAAAATAGTCCTGGTAACAACAAGAGGAGCTTAATTAACATGAGGTGATTAGAAATTCTCATTATTTAGGAATTAAACCAGTAATCATTTGTACGTAATGCAAACCAAGATGAATGGCACCTTTTGCCAATGGATTTAAATGGATTTGGATTTTTATTAGTGTTTATACTTGTTTGAATCAATTAATATACTCGTTTTTTTAGCCACATGTGTTATACTTCATGATCAATGTATCAAAAAATGTGTTTGGAATCAAAAGAAGAGACTTGTTAACCAAAAATGATGGGAGCAACTCTCTAATTTTGAATTCAAGAAATAATATCAATAAGAAATTCAATTCAAAATCAAGGACTGAATTCTTTGTTAAATTGAATGAATTCATGTAATTGATGGTCCACGGGCATTTTTTTTCAAACTGAATATAGTTATTAAGAAAGAAATAAAAGTTAATTTCAAGGTTATTGCATGAAAAATAGTCCTGGTAACAACAAGAGGAGCCTAATTAACATTAGGAGATTAGAAATTGTTGTTATTTAGGAATTAAACTCGTTAACATTTGTACGAAATGCAAACCCTGATGAATGGCACCTTTTGCCTGTGGATTTAAATAGATTTGGATTTTTATTGGTGTTTATACTTGATTGAATCAATTAATATACTAGGTTGTTTAGCCACATGTGTTATATTTCATGATCAATGTATCAAAAAGTGTGTTTGGAATCAAAAGAAGAGGCTTGTTAACCAAAAATGATGGGAGCAACTCTTTAATTTTGAATTCTACAATTAATATCAATAAGAAATGCAATTCAAACTCAAGGACTGAATTTAATGTTAGCTTGAAAGAATTAATGTAATTGATGGTCCACGTGCATTTTTTTCAAAATGAATATAGTTATTAAGAAAGAAACAAAAGTTAATTTCGAGGTTATTGCATGAAAAATAGTCGTGGTGACAACAAGAGGAGCCTAATTAACATGAGGTGATTAGAAATTCTCATTATTTAGGAATTAAACCCGTAAACATTTGTACGAAATGCAAACCCAAATGAATGGCACCTTTTGCCAATGGATTTAAATGGATTTGGATTTTTATTAGTGTTTATACTTGTTTGAATCAATTAATATACTAGTTTTTTTAGCCACATGTGTTATACTTCATGATCAATGTATCAAAAAGTGTGTTTGGAATCAAAAGAAGAGGCTTGTTAACCAAAAATGATGGGAGCAACTCTTTAATTTTGAATTCTACAATTAATATCAATAAGAAATGCAATTCAAACTCAAGGACTGAATTTAATGTTAACTTGAAAGAATTCATGTAATTGATGGTCCACGTGCATTTTTTTCAAAATGAATATAGTTATTAAGAAAGAAACAAAAGTTAATTTTGAGGTTATTGCACGAAAAATAGTCCTGGTAACAACAAGAGGAGCCTAATTAATATGAGGTGATTAGAAATTCTCATTATTTTGGAATTAAACCAGTAAATATTTGTACGAAATGCAAACCCAGATATGGCACCTTTTGCTAATGGATTTAAATGGATTTTGATGTTTATTAGTGTTTATACTTGTTTGAATCAATTAATATACTAGGTTGTTTAGCCACATGTGTTATACTTCATGATCAATGTATCAAAAAGTGTGTTTGGAATCAAAAGAAGAGGCTGGTTAACAAAAAATGATAGGAGCAACTCTCTAATTTTGAATTCAACAAATAATATCAATAACAAATGCAATTCAAAATCAAGGACTGAATTGTTTGTTAAATTGAATGAATTCATGTAATTGATGGCCACCGGCATTTTTTCCAAAATGAATATAGTAATTAAGAAAGAAACAAATGTTAATTTCAAGTTTATTGCATGAAAAATAGTCCTGGTAACAACAAGAGGAGCCTAATTAACATTAGGTGATTAGAAATTGTCATTATTTAGCAATTAAACCAGTTAACATTTGTATGAAATGCAAAACCTGATGAATGACACCTTTTGCCTGTGGATTTAAATAGATTTGGATTTGTATTGGTGTTTATACTTGTTTGAATCAATTAATATACTAGGTTGTTTAGCCACATGTGTTATACTTCATGATCAATGTATCAAAAAGTGTGTTTGGAATCAAAAGAAGAGGCTGGTTAACAAAAAATGACAGGAGCAACTCTCTAATTTTGAATTCAACAAATAATATCAATAACAAATGCAATTCAAAATCAAGGACTGAATTGTTTGTTAAATTGAATGAATTCATGTAATTGATGGCCACCGGCATTTTTTCCAAAATGAATATAGTAATTAAGAAAGAAACAAATGTTAATTTCAAGTTTATTGCATAAAAATAGTCCTGGTAACAACAAGAGGAGCCTAATTAACATTAGGTGATTAGAAATTGTCATTATTTAGCAATTAAACCAGTTAACATTTGTATGAAAATGCAAAACCTGATGAATGACACCTTTTGCCTGTGGATTTAAATAGATTTGGATTTGTATTGGTGTTTATACTTGTTTGAATCAATTAATATACTAGGTTGTTTAGCCACATTTGTTGTATTTCATGATCAATGTATCAAAAAGTGTGTTTTAAATCAAAAGAAGAGGCCTGTTAACCAAAAATGATGGGAGCAACTCTTTAATTTTGAATTCTACAATTAATATCAATAAGAAATGCAATTCAAAATCAAGGACTGAATTTAATGTTAACTCGAAAGAATTCATGTAATTGATGGTCCACGAGCATTTTTTTCAAAATGAATATAGTTATTAAGAAAGAAACAAAAGTTAATTTCGAGGTTATTGCATGGAAAATAGTCCTGGTAACAATAAGAGGAGCCTAATTAATATGAGGTGATTAGAAATTCTCATTATTTAGGAATTAAACCAGTAAATATTTGTACGAAATGCAAACCCAGATGAATGGCACCTTTTGCCAATGGATTTGATTTTTATTAGTGTTTATACTTGTTTGAATCAATTAATATACTAGGTTGTTTAGCCACATGTGTTATACTTCATGATCAATGTATCAAAAAGTGTGTTTGGAATCAAAACAAGAGGCTGGTTAACAAAAAATGATAGGAGCAACTCTCTAATTTTGAATTCAACAAATAATATCAATAACAAATGCAATTCAAAATCAAGGACTGAATTGTTTGTTAAATTGAATAGATTCATGTAATTGATGGTCCACGGGCATTTTTTTCAAAATGAATATAGTTATTAAGAAAGAAACAAATGTTAATTTCGAGGTTATTGCATGAAAAATAGTCCTAGTAACAACAAAAGGAGCTTAATTAACATTAGGAGATTAAAAATTGTCGTTATTTAGGAATTAAACTCGTTAACATTTGTACGAAATGCAAACCCTGATGAGTGGCACCTTTTGCCTGTGGATTTAAATAGATTTGGATTTTTATTGGTGTTTATACTTGTTTGAATCAATTAAAATACTAGGTTGTTTAGCCACATGTGTTATATTTCATGATCAATGTATCAAAAAGTGTGTTTGGAATCAAAAGAAGAGGCTTGTTAACCAAAAATGATGGGAGCAACTCTTTAATTTTGAATTCAACAAATAATATCAAGAAGAAATGCAATTCAAAATCAAGGATTGAATTTAATGTTAAATTGAATGGATTCATGTAATTGATGGTCCACGGGTATTTTTTTCAAAATGAATATAGTTATTAAGAAAGAAACAAAAGTTAATTTCAAGTTTATTGCATGAAAAATAGTCCTGGTAACAACAAAAGGAGCCTAATCAACATGAGGTGATTAGAAATTGTCATTATTTAGGAATTAAACCAGAAAACATTGGTACGAAATGCAAAGCCAGATGAATGGCACCTTTTGCCAATGGATTTAAATGGATTTGGATTTTTATTAGTGTTTATACTTGTTTGAATCAATTAATAAACTAGGTTGTTTAGCCACATGTCTTATACTTCATGATCAATGTATCAAAAAGTGTGTTCAGAATCAAAAGAAGAGTCTTGTTAACCAAAAATGATAGGCGCAACTCATCGATTTTGAATTCAACAAATAATATCAATAAGAAATGCAATTCAAAATCAAGGAATGAATTGTTTGTTAAATTGAATAGATTCATGCAATTGATGGTCCACAGGCATTTTTTTCAAAATGAATATAGTTATTAAGAAAGAAACAAAAGTTAATTTCGAAGTTATTGCATGAAAAATAGTCCTAGTAACAACAAGAGGAGCCTAATTAATATGAGGTGATTAGAAATTCTCATTATTTAGGAATTAAATCAGTAACTATTTGTACGAAATGCAAACCCAGATGAATGGCACCATTTGCCAATGGATTTAAATGGATTTGGATTTTTATTAGTGTTTATACTTGTTTGAATCAATTAATAAACTAGGTTGTTTAGCCACATGTCTTATACTTCATGATCAATGTATCAAAAAGTGTGTTCAGAATCAAAAGAAGAGGCTTGTTAACCAAAAATGATGGGAGCAACTCATCGATTTTGAATTCAACAAATAATATCAATAAGAAATGCAATTCAAAATCAAGGACTGAATTGTTCGTTGAATTGAATGGATTCATGTAATTGATGGTCCACAGGCATTTTTTTCAAAATGAATATAGTTATTAAGAAAGAAACAAAAGTTATTTTCAAGGTTATTGCATGAAAAATAGTCCTGCTAACAACAAGAGGAGCCTAATTAACATGAGGTGATTAGAAATTCTCATTATTTAGGAATTAAACCAGTAAACATTTGTACGAAATGCAAACCCAGATGAATGGCACCTTTTGCCAATGGATTTAAATGGATTTGGATTTTTATTAGTGTTTATACTTTTTTGAATCAATTAATATACTAGTTTTTTTAGCCACATGTGTTATACTTCATGATCAATGTATCAAAAAGTGTGTTTGGAATCAAAAGAAGAGACTTGTTAACCAAAAATGATGGGAGCAACTCTCTAATTTTGAATTCAACAAATAATATCAATAAGAAATGCAATTCAAAATCAAGGAATGAATTGTTTGTTAAATTGAATAGATTCATGCAATTGATGGTCCACAGGCATTTTTTTCAAAATGAATATAGTTATTAAGAAAGAAACAAAAGTTAATTTCGAAGTTATTGCATGAAAAATAGTCCTGGTAACAACAAGACGAGCCTAATTAATATGAGGTGATTAGAAATTCTCATTATTTAGGAATTAAACCAGTGAATATTTGTACGAAATGCAAACCCAGATGAATGGCACCTTTTGCCAATGGATTTAAATCGATTTTGATTTTTATTAGTGTTTATACTTGTTTGAATCAATAAATATACTGGTTTGTTTAGCCACATGTGTTATACTTCATGATCAATGTATCAAAAAGTGTGTTTGGAATCAAAAGAAGAGGCTGGTTAACAAAAAATGATAGGAGCAACTCTCTAATTTTGAATTCAACAAATAATATCAATAAGAAATGCAATTAAAAATCAAGGACTGTATTGTTTGTTAAATTGAATGAATTCATGTAATTGATGGTCCACAAGCATTTTTTTCAAAATGAATATAGTTATTAAGAAAGAAACAAATGTTAATTTCAAGTTTATTGGACGAAAAAATGTCCTGGTAACAACAAGAGGAGCCTAATTAATATGAGGTGATTAGAAATTCTCATTATTTAGGAATTAAACCAGTAAATATTTGTACGAAATGCAAACCCAGATGAATGGCACCTTTTGCCAATGGATTTAAATGGATTTTGATTTTTATTAGTGTTTATACTTGTTTGAATCAATTAATATACTAGTTTTTTTAGCCACATGTGTTATACTTCATGATCAATGTATCAAAAAGTGTGTTTGGAATCAAAAGAAGAGACTTGTTAACCAAAAATGATAGGAGCAACTCTCTAATTTTGAATTCAACAAATAATATCAATAAGAAATGCAATTCAAAATCAAGGAATGAATTGTTTGTTAAATTGAATAGATTCATGCAATTGATGGTCCACAGGCATTTTTTTCAAAATGAATATAGTTATTAAGAAAGAAACATAAGTTAATTTTGAAGTTATTGCATGAAAAATAGTCCTAGTAACAACAAGAGGAGCCTAATTAATATGAGGTGATTAGAAATTCTCATTATTTAGGAATTAAACCAGTAAAGATTTGTACGAAATGCAAACCCAGATGAATGGCACCATTTGCCAATGGATTTAAATGGATTTGGATTTTTATTAGTGTTTATACTTGTTTGAATCAATTAATAAACTAGGTTGTTTAGCCACATGTGTTATACTTCAATATCAATGTATCAGAAAGTGTGTTTGGAATCAAAAGAAGAGGCTGGTTAACAAAAAATGATAGGAGCATCTCTCTAATTTTGAATTCAACAAATAATATCAATAAGAAATGCAATTAAAAATCAAGGACTGAATTGTTTGTTAAATTGAATGAATTCATGTAATTGATGGTCCACGAGCATTTTTTTCAAAATGAATATAGTTATTAAGAAGGAAACAAATGTTAATTTCAAGTTTATTGGACGAAAAAAAGTTCTGGTAACAACAAGAGGAGCCTAATTAACATTAGCAGATTAGAAAATGTCATTATTTAGGAATTAAACTTGTTAACATTTGTACGAAATGCAAACCCTGATGAATGGCACCATTTGCCTGTGGATTTAAATAGATTTGGATTTTTATTGGTGTTTATACTTGTTTGAATCAATTAATATACTAGGTTGTTTAGCCACATGTGTTATATTTCATGATCAATGTATCAAAAAGTGTGTTTGGAATCACAAGAAGAGGCTTGTTAACCAAAAATGATGGGAGCAACTGTTTAATTTTGAATTCAACAAATAATATCAAGAAGAAATGAAATTCAAAATCAAGGACTGAATTTAATGTTAAATTGAATGGATTCATGTAATTGATGGTCCACGAGCATTTTTTTCAAAATGAATATAGTTATTAAGAAAGAAACAAAAGTTAATTTCAAGGTTATTGCATGAAAAATAGTCCCGGTAACAACAAGAGGAGCTTAATTAACATGAGGTGATTAGAAATTCTCATTATTGAGGAATTAAACCAGTAATCATTTGTACGTAATGCAAACCCAGATGAATGGCACCTTTTGCCAATGGATTTAAATTGATTTGGATTTTTATTAGTGTTTATACTTGTTTGAATCAATTAATATACTCGTTTTTTTAGCCACATGTGTTATACTTCATGATCAATGTATCAAAAAGTGTGTTTGGAATCAAAAGAAGAGACTTGTTAACCAAAAATGATGGGAGCAACTCTCTAATTTTGAAATCTACAATTAATATCAATAAGAAATGCAATTCAAAATCAAGCACTGAATTGTTTGTTAAATTGAATGAATTCATGTAATTGATGGTCCACGGGCATTTTTTTTTTCAAAATGAATATAGTTATTAAGAAAGAAATAAAAGTTAATTTCAAGGTTATTGCATGAAAAATAGTCCTGGTAACAACAAGAGGAGCCTAATTAACATTAGGAGATTAGAAATTGTTGTTATTAAGGAATTAAACTCGTTAACATTTGTACGAAATGCAAACCCTGATGAATGGCACCATTTGCCTGTGGATTTAAATAGATTTGGATTTTTATTGGTGTTTATACTTGATTGAATCAATTAATATTCTAGGTTGTTTAGCCACATGTGTTATATTTCATGATCAATGTATCAAAAAGTGTGTTTGGAATGAAAAGAAGAGGCTTGTTAACAAAAAATGATGGGAGCAACTCTTTAATTTTGAATTCTACAATTAATATCAATAAGAAATGCAATTCAAACTCAAGGACTGAATTTAATGTTAACTTGAAAGAATTCATGTATTTGATGGTGCACGTGCATTTTTTTCAAAATGAATATAGTTATTAAGAAAGAAACAAAAGTTAATTTCGAGCTTATTGCATGAAAAATAGTCCTGGTAACAACAAGAGGAGCCTAATTAACATGAGGTGATTAGAAATTCTCATTATTTAGGAATTAAACCAGTAAATATTTGTACGAAATGCAAACCCAAATGAATGGCACCTTTTGCCAATGGATTTAAATGGATTTTGATTTTTATTAGAGTTTATACTTGTTTGAATCAATTAATATACTAGGTTGTCTAGCCACATGTGTTATACTTCAAGATCAATGTATCAAAAAGTGTGTTTGGAATCAAAAGAAGAGGCTTGTTAACCAAAAATGATGGGAGCAACTCTTTAATTTTGAATTCAACAAATAATATCAAGAAGAAATGCAATTCAAAATCAAGGACTGAATTTAATGTTAAATTGAATGGATTCATGTAATTGATGGTCCACGAGTATTTTTTTCAAAATGAATATAGTTATTGAGAAAGAAACAAAAGTTAATTTCAAGTTTAGTGCATGAAAAATAGTCCTGGTAACAAAAAGGGGAGCCTAATCAACATGAGGTGATTACAAATTCTCATTATTTAGGAATTAAACCAGAAAACATTGGTACGAAATGCAAACCCAGATGAATGGCATCTTTTGCCAATTGATTTAAATGGATTTGGATTTTTATTAGTGTTTATACTTGTTTGAATCAATTAATATACTAAGTTGTTTAGCCACATGTGGTATACTTCATGATCAATGTATCAAAAAGTGTGTTTGGAATCAAAAGAACAGGCTTGTTAACCAAAAATGATGGGAGCAACTCTTCAATCTTGAATTCTACAATTAATATCAATAAGAAATGCAATTCAAAATCAAGGGCTGAATTTAATGTTAACTTGAATGAATTCATGTAATTGATGGTCCACATGCATTTTTTTCAAAATGATTATAGTTATTAAGAAAGAAACAAAACTTAATTTCAAGGTTATTGCATGAAAAATAGTCTTGGTAACAACAAGAGGAGCCTAATTAACATTGGGAGCTTAGAAATTGTGATTATTTAGGAATTAAACTAGTTAACATTTGTACGAAATGCTAACCCTGATGAATGGCACCTTTTGCCTGTGGATTTAAATAGATTTGGATTTTTATTGGTGTTTATACTTGTTTGAATCAATTAATATACTAGGTTGTTTAGCCACATGTGTTACACTTCATGATCAATGTATCAAAAAGTGTGTTTGGAATCAAAAGAAGAGGCTTGTTAACCAAAAATGATGTGACCAACTCTTTAATTTTGAATTCAACAAATAATATCAAGAAGAAATGCAATTCAAAATCAAGGACTGAATTGTTTGTTAAATTGAATGAATTCATGTAATTGATGGTCCACTGACATTTTTTTCAAAATGAATTTAGCTATTAAGAAAGAAATAAAAGTTAATTTCAATGTTATTCCATGAAACATAGTCCTGGTAACAAGAGGAGCCTAATTATCATTAGGTGATTAGAAATTGTCATTATTTAGGAATTAAAGTCGTTAACATTTGTACGAAATGCAAACCCTGATAAATGGCACCTTTTGCCTGTGGATTTAAATAGATTTGGATTTTTATTGGTGTTTATACTTGTTTGAATCTATTAATATACTAGGTTGTTTAGCCACATGTGTTATATTTCATGATCAATGTATCAAAATGTGTGTTTGGAATCAAAAGAAGAGGCTTGTTAACCAAAAATGATGGGAGCAACTCTTTAATTTTGAATTCAACAAATAATATCAAGAAGAAATGCAATTCAAAATCAAGGAATGAATTTAATGTTAAATTGAACGGATTCATGTAATTGATGGTCCACTGGTATTTTTTTCAAAATGAATATATTTATTAAGAAAGAAACAAAAGTTAATTTCAAGCTTATTGCATAAAAAATAGTCCTGGTAACAACAAGAGTAGCCTAATTAACATTACGAGATTAGAAATTGTCATTATTTAGGAATTAAACTCGTTAACATTTGTACGAAATGCAAACCCTGATGCATGGCACCTTTTGCCTGTGGATTTAAATAGATTTGGATTTTTATTGGTGTTTATACTTGTTTGAATCTATTAATATACTAGGTTGTTTAGCCACATGTGTTATATTTTATGATCAATGTATCAAAAAGTGTGTTTGGAATCAAAAGAAGAGGCTTGTGAACCAAAAATGATGGGAGCAACTCTTTAATTTTGAATTCAACAATTAATATCAAGAAGAAATGCAATTCAAAATCGAGGACTGAATTTAATGTTAAATTGAATGGATTCATGTAATTGATGGTCCACGGGCATTTTTTTCAAAATGAATATAGTTATTAAGAAAGAAACAAAAGTTAATTTCATGGTTATTGCATGAAAAATAGTCCTGGTAACAACAAGAGGAGCCTAATCAACATGAGGTGATTAGAAATTCTCATTATTTAGGAATTAAACCAGTAAACATTGGTACGAAATGACCCAAATGAATGGCACCTTTTGCCAATGGATTTAAATGGATTTGGATTTTTATTAGTGTTTATACTTGTTTGAATCAATTAATATTCTAGGTTGTTTAGCCACATGTGTTATATTTCATGATCAATGTATCAAAAAGTGTGTTTGGAATCAAAAGAAGAGGCTTGCCAACCAAAAATGATGGGAGCAACTCTTTAATTTTGAATTCAACAAATAATATCAAGAAGAAATGCAATTCAAAATCAAGGACTGAATTTAATGTTAAATTGAATGGATTCATTAATTGATGGTCCACGGGTATTTTTTTCAAAATGAATATAGTTATTAAGAAAGAAACAAAAGTTAATTTCAAGGTTATTGCATGAAAAATAGTCATGGTAACAACAAGAGGAGCCTAATTAACATGAGGTGATTAGAAATTCTCATTATTTAGGAATTAAACCAGAAAACATTGGTACGAAATGACCCAGATGAATGGCACCTTTTGCCAATCGATTTAAATGGATTTGGATTTTTATTAGTGTTTATACTTGTTTGAATCAATTAATATACTAGGTTGTTTAGCCACATGTGTTATATTTCATGATCAATGTATCAAAAAGTGTGTTTGGAATCAAAAGAAGAGGCTTGTTAACCAAAAATGATGGGAGCAACTCTTTAATTTTCAATTCTACAATTAATATCAATACGAAATGCAATTCAAAATCAAGGGCTGAATTTAATGTTAACTTGAATGAATTCATGTAATTGATGGTCCACGTGCATTTTTTTCAAAATGAATATAGTTATTAAGAAAGAAACAAAAGTTAATTTCAAGGTTATTGCATGAAAAATAGTCCTGGTAACAACAAAAGGAGCCTAATTAACATGAGGAGATTAGAAATTCTCATTATTTAGGAATTAAACCAGTAAATATTTGTACGAAATGCAAACCCAGATGAATGGCACCTTTTGCCAATGGATTTAAATGGATTTTGATTTTTATTAGTGTTTATACTTGTTTGAATCAATTATTATACTAGGTTGTTTAGCCACATGTGTTATACTTCATGATCAATGTATCAAAAATTGTGTTTCGAATCAAAAGAAGAGGTTGGTTAACCAAAATTGATAGGAGCAACTTTCTAATTTTGAATTCAACAAATAATATCAATAAGAAATGCAATTCAAAATCAAGGACTGAATTGTTTGTTAAATTTAATGAATTCATGTAATTGATGGCCACCGGCATTTTTTCCAAAATGAATATAGTTATTAAGAAAGAAATAAATGTTAATTTCAAAGTTATTGTAAGAAAAATAGTCCTGGTAACAACAAGAGGAGCCTAATTAACATTAGGTGATTAGAAATTGTCATTATTTAGGAATTAAACTAGTTAACATTTGTATGACATGCAAACCCTGATGAATGGCACATTTTACCTGTGGATTTAAATAGATTTGGGTTTTTATTGGTGTTTATATTTGTTTGAATCAATTAATATACTAGGTTGTTTAGCCACATGTGTTATATTTCAAGATCAATGTATCAAAAAGTGTGTTTGGAATCAAAAGAAGAGGCTTGTTAACCAAAAATGATGGTTGCAACTCCTTAATTTTGAATTCAACAAATAATATCAAGAAGAAATGCAATTCAAAATCAAGGAATGAATTTAATGTTAAATTGAACGGATTCATGTAATTGATGGTCCACTGGTATTTTTTTCAAAATGAATATACTTATTATGAAAGAAACAAAAGTTAATTTCAAGGTTATTGCATGAAAAATAGTCCTGGTAACAACAAGAGTAGCCTAATTAACATTACGAGATTAGAAATTGTCATTATTTAGGAATTAAACTCGTTAACATTTGTACGAAATGCAAACCCTGATGCATGGCACCTTTTGCCTGTGGATTTAAATAGATTTGGATTTTTATTGGTGTTTATACTTGTTTCAATCAATTAATATACTAGGTTGTTTAGCCACATGTGTTATATTTCATGATCAATGTATCAAAAAGTGTGTTTGGAATCAAAAGAAGAGGCTTGTTAACCAAAAATGATGGGAGCAACTCTTTAATTTTGAATTCAACAATTAATATCAAGAAGAAATGCAATTCAAAATCAAGGACTAAATTTAATGTTAAATTGAATGGATTCATGTAATTGATGGTCCACGGGCATTTTTTTCAAAATAAGTATAGTTATTAACAAAGAAACAAAAGTTAATTTCATGGTTATTGCATGAAAAATAGTCCTGGTAACAACAAGAGGAGCCTAATTAACATGAGATGATTAGAAATTCTCATTATTTAGGAATTAAACCACTAAACATTTGTACGAAATGCAAACCCAGATGAATGGCACCTTTTGCCAATGGATTTAAATGGATTTTGATTTTTATTAGTGTTTATACTTGTTTGAATCATTTAATATACTAGTTTGTTTAGCCACATGTGTTATACTTCATGATCAATGTATCAAAAAGTGTGTTTGGAATCAAAAGAAGAGACTTGTTAACCAAAAATGATGGGAGCAACTCTCTAATTTTGAATTCAACAAATAATATCAATAAGAAATGCAATTCAAAATCAAGGAGTGAATTGTTTGTTAAATTGAATCAATTCATGTAATTGATGGTCCACAGGCATTTTTTTCAAAATGATTATAGCTATTAAGAAAGAAATAAAAGTTAATTTCAAAGTTATTGCATGAAAAATAGTCCTGGTAACAACAAGAGGAGCCTAATTAACATTAGGTGATTAGAAATTGTCATTATTTAGGAATTAAATCAGTTAACATTTGTACGAAATGCAAAACCTGATGAATGGCACCTTTTGCCTGTGGATTTAAATAGATTTGGATTTTTATTGGTGTTTATACTTGTTTGAATCAATTAATATACTAGGTTGTTTAGCCACATGTGTTATATTTCATGATCAATGTATCAAAAAGTGTGTTTGGAATCAAAAGAAGAGGCTTGTTAACCAAAAATGATGGGAGCAACTCTTTAATTTTGAATTCCACAATTAATATCAATAAGAAATGCAATTCAAAATCAAGGACTGAATTTAATGTTAACTTGAATGAATTCATGTAATTGATGGTCCACGTGCATTTTTTTCAAGATGAATATAGTTATTAAGAAAGAAACAAAAGTTAATTTCAAGGTTATTGCATGAAAAATAGTCCTGGTAACAACAAAAGGAGCCTAATTAACATGAGGTGATTAGAAATTCTCATTATTTAGGAATTAAACCAGTAAATATTTGTACAAAATGCAAACCCAAATGAATGGCACCTTTTGCCAATGGATTTAAATGGATTTTGATTTTTATTAGTGTTTATGCTTGTTTGAATCAATTAATATACTAGGTTGTTTAGCCACATGTGTTATACTTCATGATCAATGTATCAAAAAGTGTGTTTGGAATCAAAAGAAGAGGCTGGTTAACGAAAAATGATAGGAGCAACTCTCTAATTTTGAATTCAACAAATAATATCAATAAGAAATGCAATTCAAAATCAAGGACCTAATTGTTTGTTAAATTGAATGAATTCATGTAATTGATGGTCCACGGGCATTTTTTTCAAAATGAATATAGTTATTAAGAAAGAAACAAATGTTAATTTCAAGGCTATTGTATGAAAAATAGTCCTGATAACAATAAGAGGAGCCTAATTAACATTAGGAAATTAAAAATTGTCGTTATTTAGGAATTAAACTCATTAACATTTGTACCAAATGCAAACCCTGATGAATGGTAGCTTTTGCCTGTGGATTTAAATAGATTTGGATTTTTATTGGAGTTTATACTTGTTTGAATCAATTAATATACTAGGTTGTTTAGCCACATGTGTTATATTTCATGATCAATGTATCAAAAAGTGTGTTTGGAATCAAAAGAAGAGGCTTGTTAACCAAAAATGATGGGAGCAACTCTTTAATTTTGAATTCAACAATTAATATCAAGAAGAAATGCAATTCAAAATCAAGGACTAAATTTAATGTTAAATTGAATGGATTCATGTAATTGATGGTCCACGGGCATTTTTTTCAAAATAAGTATAGTTATTAACAAAGAAACAAAAGTTAATTTCATGGTTATTGCATGAAAAATAGTCCTGGTAACAACAAGAGGAGCCTAATTAACATGAGATGATTAGAAATTCTCATTATTTAGGAATTAAACTACTAAACATTTGTACGAAATGCAAACCCAGATGAATGGCACCTTTTGCCAATGGATTTAAATGGATTTTGATTTTTATTAGTGTTTATACTTGTTTGAATCATTTAATATACTAGTTTGTTTAGCCACATGTGTTATACTTCATGATCAATGTATCAAAAAGTGTGTTTGGAATCAAAAGAAGAGACTTGTTAACCAAAAATGATGGCAGCAACTCTTTAATTTTGAATTCAACAAATATTATCAAGAAGAAATGCAATTCAAAATCAAGGACTGAATTTAATGTTAAATTGAATGGATTCATGTAATTGATGGTCCACGGGTATTTTTTTCAAAATGAATATAGTTATTAAGAAAGAAACAAAAGTTAATTTCAAGTTTATTGCATGAAAAATAGTCATGGTAACAACAAGAGGAGCCTAATTAACATGAGGTGATTAGAAATTCTCATTATTTAGGAATTAAACCAGAAAGCATTGGTACGAAATGACCCAGATGAATGGCACCTTTTGCCAATGGATTTAAATGGATTTGGATTTTTATTAGTGTTTATACTTGTTTGAATCAATTAATATACTAGTTTGTTTAGCCACATGTGTTATACTTCATGATCAATGTATCAAAAAGTGTGTTTGGAATCAAAAGAAAAGGCTTGTTAGCCAAAAATGATGGGAGCAACTCATCGATTTTGAATTCAACAAATAATATCAATAAGAAATGCAATTCAAAATCAAGGACTGAATTGTTTGTTAAATTGAATGAATTCATGTAATTGATGGTCGACGGGCATTTTTTTCAAAATGAATATATTTATTAAGAAACAAACAAATGTTAATTTCGAGTTTATTGTATGAAAAATAGTCCTGGTAACAACAAGAGTAGCCTAATTAACATTACGAGATTAGAAATTGTCATTATTTAGGAATTAAACTCGTTAACATTTGTACGAAATGCAAACCCTGATGAATGGCACCTTTTGCCTGTGGATTTAAATAGATTTGGATTTTTATTGGTATTTATACTTGTTTGAATCAATTAATATACTAGGTTGTTTAGCCACATGTGTTATATTTCATGATCAATGTATCAAAAAGTGTGTTTGGAATCAAAAGAAGAGACTTGTGAACCAAAAATGATGGGAGCAACTCTTTAATTTTGAATTCAACAATTAATATCAAGAAGAAATGAAATTCAAAGTCGAGGACTGAATTTTATGTTAAATTGAATGGATTCATGTAATTGATGGTCCACGGGCATTTTTTTCAAAATGAATATAGTCATTAAGAAAGAAACAAAAGTTAATTTCAAGGTTATTGCATGAAAAATAGTCCTGGTAACAACAAGAGGAGCCTAATCAACATGAGGTGATTAGAAATTCTCATTATTTAGGAATTAAACCAGAAAACATTCGTACGAAATGACCCAGATGAATGGCACCTTTTGCCAATGGATTTAAATGGATTTGGATTTTTATTAGTGTTTATACTTGTTTGAATCAATTAATATACTAGGTTGTTTAGCCTCATGTGTTATACTTCATGATCAATGTATCAAAAAGTGTGTTTGGAATCAAAAGAAGAGGCTTGTTAGCCAAAAATGATGGGAGCAACTCATCGATTTTGAATTCAACAAATAATATCAATAAGAAATGCAATTCAAAATCAAGGACTGAAT
Organism: Ceriops zippeliana; assembly: GCA_037897445.1. Classification (NCBI taxonomy): domain Eukaryota; kingdom Viridiplantae; phylum Streptophyta; class Magnoliopsida; order Malpighiales; family Rhizophoraceae; genus Ceriops; species Ceriops zippeliana. The sequence goes on along the minus strand of JBAPLH010001384.1, from coordinate 16,326 downwards.
TGTTTGTTAAATTGAATGAATTCATGTAATTGATGGTCGACGGGCATTTTTTTCAAAATGAATATATTTATTAAGAAAGAAACAAATGTTAATTTCAAGTTTATTGCATGAAAAATAGTCCTGGTAACAACAAGAGTAGCCTAATTAACATTAGGAGATTAGAAATTGTCATTATTTAAGAATTAAACTCGTTAACATTTGTACGAAATGCAAACCCTGATGAATGGCACCTTTTGCCTGTGGATTTCAATAGATTTGGATTTTTATTGGTGTTTATACTTGTTTGAATCAATTAATATACTAGGTTGTTTAGCCACATGTGTTATATTTCATGATCAATGTATCAAAAAGTGTTTTTGGAATCAAAAGAAGAGGCTTGTCAACCAAAAATGATGGGAGCAACTCTTTAATATTGAATTCTACAATTAATATTAATAAGAAATGCAATTCAAAATCAAGGACTGAATTTAATGTTAACTTGAATGAATTCATGTAATTGATGGTCCACAGGCATTTTTTTCAAAATGAATATAGTTATTAAGAAAGAAATAAAAGTTAATTTCAAAGTTATTGCATGAAAAATAGTCCTGGTAACAACAAGAGGAGCCTAATTAACATTAGGTGATTAGAAATTGTCATTATTTAGGAATTAAACTAGTTAACATTTGTACGAAATGCAAACCCTGATGAATGGCACCTTTTACCTATGGATTTAAATAGATTTGGATTTTTATTGGTGTTTATATTTGTTTGAATCAATTAATATCCTAGGTTGTTTAGCCACATGTGTTATACTTCATGATCAATGTATCAAAAAGTGTGTTTGGAATCAAAAGAAGAGACTTGTTAACCAAAAATGACGGGAGCAACTCTCTAATTTTGAATTCAACAAATAATATCAATAAGAAATGCAATTCAAAATCGAGGACTGAATTGTTTGTTAAATTGAATGAATTCATGTAATTGATGGTCCACGGGCATTTTTTTCAAAATGAATATAGCTATTAAGAAAGAAATAAAAGTTAATTTCAAAGTTATTGCATGAAAAATAGTCCTGGTAACAACAAGAGGAGCCTAATTAACATTAGGAAATTAAAAATTGTCGTTATTTAGGAATTAAATCAGTTAACATTTGTACGAAATGCAAAACCTGATGAATGGCACCTATTGCATGTGGATTTAAATAGATTTGGATTTTTCTTGGTGTTTATACTTGTTTGAATCAATTAATATACTAGGTTGTTTAGCCACATGTGTTATATTTCATGATCAATGTATCAAAAAGTGTGTTTGGAATCAAAAGAAGACGCTTGTTAACCAAAAATGATGCGAGCAACTCATCGATTTTGAATTCATCAAATAATATCAATAAGAAATGCAATTCAAAATCAAGGACTGAATTGTTTGTTAAATTGAATGAATTCATGTAATTGATGGTCGACAAAATGAATATATTTATTAAGAAAGAAACAAATGTTAATTTCAAGTTTATTGCATGAAAAATAGTCCTGGTAACAACAAGAGTAGCCTAATTAAAATTAGGAGATTAGAAATTGTCATTATTTAGGAATTAAACTCGTTAACATTTGTACGAAATGCAAACCCTGATGAATGGCACCTTTTGCCTGTGGATTTAAATAGATTTGGATTTTTATTGGTATTTATACTTGTTTGAATCAATTAATATACTAGGTTGTTTAGCCACATGTGTTATATTTCATGATCAATGTATCAAAAAGTGTGTTTGGAATCAAAAGAAGAGACTTGTGAACCAAAAATGATGGGAGCAACTCTTTAATTTTGAATTCAACAATTAATATCAAGAAGAAATGCAATTCAAAGTCGAGGACTGAATTTAATGTTAAATTGAATGGATTCATGTAATTGATGGTCCACGGGCATTTCTTTCAAAATGAATATAGTCATTAAGAAAGAAATAAAAGTTAATTTCAAGGTTATTGCATGAAAAATAGTCCTGGTAACAACAAGAGGAGCCTAATCAACATGAGGTGATTAGAAATTCTCATTATTTAGGAATTAAACCAGAAAACATTGGTACGAAATGACCCAGATGAATGGCACCTTTTGCCAATGGATTTAAATGGATTTGGATTTTTATTAGTGTTTATACTTGTTTGAATCAATTAATATACTAGGTTGTTTAGCCACATGTGTTATACTTCATGATCAATGTATCAAAAAGTGTGTTTGGAATCAAAAGAAGAGGCTTGTTAGCCAAAAATGATGGGAGCAACTCATCGATTTTGAATTCAAAAAATAATATCAATAAGAAATGCAATTCAAAATCAAGGACTGAATTGTTTGTTAAATTGAATGAATTCATGTAATTGATGGTCGACAAAATGAATATATTTATTAAGAAAGAAACAAATGTTAATTTCAAGTTTATTGCATGAAAAATAGTCCTGGTAACAACAAGAGTAGCCTAATTAACATTAGGAGATTAGAAATTGTCATTATTTAAGAATTAAACTCGTTAACATTTGTACGAAATGCAAACCCTGATGAATGGCACCTTTTGCCTGTGGATTTCAATAGATTTGGATTTTTATTGGTGTTTATACTTGTTTGAATCAATTAATATACTAGGTTGTTTAGCCACATGTGTTATATTTCATGATCAATGTATCAAAAAGTGTGTTTGGAATCAAAAGAAGACGCTTGTTAACCAAAAATGATGCGAGCAACTCATCGATTTTGAATTCATCAAATAATATCAATAAGAAATGCAATTCAAAATCAAGGACTGAATTGTTTGTTAAATTGAATGAATTCGTGTAATTGATGGTCGATGGGCATTTTTTTCAAAATGAATATAGTTATTAAGAAAGAAACAAATGTTAATTTCATGTTTATTGCATGAAAAATAGTCCTGGTAACAACAAGAGGAGCCTAATTAACATGAGGTGATTAGAAATTCTCATTATTTAGGAATTAAACCAGTAAACATTTGTATGAAATTCAAACCCAGATGAATGGCACCTTTTGCCAATGGATTTAAATGGATTTTGATTTTTATTAGTGTTTATACTTGTTTGAATCAATTAATATACTAGGTTGTTTAGCCACATGTGTTATACTTCATGATCAATGTATCAAAAAGTGTGTTCGGAATCAAAACAAGAGGTTGGTTAACCAAAAATGATAGGAGCAACTTTCTAATTTTGAATTCAACAAATAATATCAATAAGAAATGCAATTCAAAATCAAGCACTGAATTGTTTGTTAAATTGAATGAATTCATGTAATTGATGGCCACCGTCATTTTTTCCAAAATGAATATAGTTATTAAGAAAGAAATAAATGTTAATTTCAAAGTTATTGTAAGAAAAATAGTCCTCGTAACAATAAGAGGAGCCTAATTAACATTAGGTGATTAGAAATTGTCGTTATTTAGGAATTAAACCAGTTGACATTTGTACGAAATGCAAACCCTGATGAATGTCACATTTTACCTGTGGATTTAAATAGATTTGGATTTTTATTGGTGTTTATATTTGTTTGAATCAATTAATATACTAGGTTGTTTAGCCACATGTGTTATATTTCAAGATCAATGTATCAAAAAGTGTGTTTGGAATCAAAATAAGAGGCTTGTTAACCAAAAATGATGGGAGCAACTCTTTAATTTTGAATTCAACAAATAATATCAAGAAGAAATGCAATTCAAAATCAAGGACTGAATTTAATGTTAAATTGAACGGATTCAAGTAATTGATGGTCCACTGGTATTTTTTTCAAAATGAATATACTTATTAAGAAAGGAACAAAAGTTAATTTCCAGGTTATTGCATGAAAAATAGTCCTGGTAACAACAAGAGGAACCTAATTAACATGAGGTGATTAGAACTTCTCATTATTTAGGAATTAAACCAGAAAACATTTGTACGAAATGCAAACCCAGATGAATGGCACCTTTTGCCAATGGATTTAAATGGATTTGGATTTTTATTAGTGTTTATACTTGTTTGAATCAATTAATATACTAGGTTGTTTAGCCACATGTGTTATACTTCATGATCAATGTATCAAAAAGTGTGTTTGGAATCAAAAGAAGAGGCTTGTTGACCAAAAATGATGGGAGCAACTCTCTAATTTTGAATTCCACAAATAATATCAATAAGAAATGCAATTCAAAATCAAGGACTGAATTGTTTGTTAAATTGAATGAATTCATGTAATTGATGGCCACCGACATTTTTTCCAAAATGAATATAGTTAGTAACATAGAAATAAATGTTAATTTCAAAGTTATTTTATGAAAAATAGTCCTGGTAACAACAAGAGGAGCCTAATTAACATTAGGTGATTTGAAATTGTCATTATTTAGGAATTAAACCAGTTAACATTTGTACGAAATGCAAAACCTGATGAATGGCACCTTTTGCCTGTGGATTTAAATAGATTTGGATTTTTATTGTTGTTTATACTTGTTTGAATCAATTAATATACAAGGTTGTTTAGCCACATGTGATATATTTCAAGATGAATGTATCAAAAAGTGTGTTTGGAATCAAGAGAAGAGGCTTGTTAACCAAAAATGATGGGAGCAACTCTTTAATTTTGAATTCAACAAATAATATCAAGAACAAATGCAATTCAAAATCAAGGACTGAATTTAATGTTAAATTGAACGCATTCATATAATTAATGGTCCACTGGTATTTTTTTCAAAATGAATATACTTATTAAGAAAGAAACAAAAGTTAATTTCAAGGTTATTGCATGAAAAATAGTCCTGGTAACAACAAGTGGAGCCTAATTAACATGAGGAGATTAGAAATTCTCATTATTTAGGAATTAAACCAGAAAACATTTGTACGAAATGAAAACCCAGATGAATGGCACCTTTTGCCAATGGATTTAAATGGATTTGGATTTTTATTAGTGTTTATACTTGTTTGAATCAATTAATATACTAGGTTGTTTAGCCACATGTGTTATACTTATAATCAATGTATCAAAAAGTGTGTTTGGAATCAAAATAAGAGGCTTGTTAACCAAAAATGATGGGAGCAACTCTCTAATTTTGAATTCCACAAATAATATCAATAAGAAATGCAATTCAAAATCAAGGACTGAATTGTTTGTTAAATTGAATGAATTCATGTAATTGACGGTCCACGGGCATTTTTTTCAAAATGAATATAGTTATTAAGAAAGAAATAAAAGTTAATTTCAAAGTTATTTTATGAAAAATAGTCCTGGTAACAACAAGAGGAGCCTAATTAACATTAGGTGATTTGAAATTGTCATTATTTAGGAATTAAACCAGTTAACATTTGTACGAAATGCAAAACCGGATGAATGACACCTTTTGCCTGTGGATTTAAATAGATTTGGATTTTTATTAGTGTTTATACTTGTTTGAATCAATTAATATACTAGGTTGTTTAGCCACATGTGTTATATTTCATGATCAATGTATCAAAAAGTGTGTTTGGAATCAAAATAAGAGGCTTGTTAACCAAAAATGATGGGAGCAACTCTTTAATTTTGAATTCTACAATTAATATCAATAAGAAATGCAATTCAAAATCAAGGACTGAATTTAATGTTAACTTGAATGAATTCATGTAAATGATGGTCCACGAGCATTTTTTTCAAAATGAATATAGTTATTAAGAAAGAAACAAAAGTTAATTTTGAGGTTATTGCATGAAAAATAGTCCTGGTAACAACAAGAAGAGCCTAATTAACATGAGGTGATTAAAAATTCTCATTATTTAGGAATTAAACCAGTAAATATTTGTACGAAATGCAAACCCAAATGAATGGCACCTTTTGCCAATGGATTTAAATGGATTTGGATTTTTATTAGTGTTTATACTTGTTTGAATCGATTAATATACTAGGTTGTTTAGCCACATGTGTTATACTTCACGATCAATGTATCAAAAAGTGTGTTTGGAATCAAAAGAAGAGGCTTGTTAGCCAAAAATGATGGGAGCAACTCATCGATTTTGAATTCAACAAATAATATCAATAAGAAATGCAATTCAAAATCAAGGACTGAATTGTTTGTTAAATTGAATGAATTAATGTAATTGATGGTCCACGGGCATTTTTTTCAAAATGAATATAGTTATTAAGAAAGAAACAAAATGTTAATTTCAAGGTTATTGCATGAAAAAATAGTCCTGGTAACAAACAAGAGGAGCCTAATTAACATGAGGTGATTAGAAATTCTCATTATTTAGGAATTAAACCAGTAAACATTTGTACGAAATGCAAACCCAGAATAATGGCAGCTTTTGCCTTTGGATTTAAATAGATTTGGATTTTTATTGGTGTTTATACTTGTTTGAATCAATTAATATACTAGGTTGTTTAGCCACATGTGTTATATTTCATGATCAATGTATCAAAAAGTGTGTTTGGAATCAAAAGAAGAGGGTTGTTAACCAAAAATGATGGGAGCAACTCTTTAATTTTGAATTCTACAATTAATATCAATAAGAAATGCAATTCAAAATCGAGGACTGAATTGTTTGTTAAATTGAATGAATTCATGTAATTGATGGTCCACGGGCATTTTTTTCAAAATGAATATAGCTATTAAGAAAGAAATAAAAGTTAATTTCAAAGTTATTGCATGAAAAATAGTCCTGGTAACAACAAGAGGAGCCTAATTAACATTAGGAAATTAAAAATTGTCGTTATTTAGGAATTAAATCAGTTAACATTTGTACGAAATGCAAAACCTGATGAATGGCACCTATTGCATGTGGATTTAAATAGATTTGGATTTTTGTTGGTGTTTATACTTGTTTGAATCAATTAATATACTAGGTTGTTTAGCCACATGTGTTATATTTCAAGATCAATGTATCAAAAAGTGTGTTTGGAATCAATAGAAGAGGCTTGTTAACCAAAAATGATGGGAGCAACCCTTTAATTTTGAATTCAACAAATAATATCAAGAAGAAATGCAATTCAAAATCAAGGACTGAATTTAATGTTAAATTGAATGGATTCATGTAATTGATGGTCCACGGGTATTTTTTTCAAAATGAATATAGTTATTAAAAAAGAAACAAAAGTTAATTTCATGTTTATTGCATGAAAAATAGTCCTGATAACAACAAGAGGAGCCTAATCAACATGAGGTGATTAGAAATTCTCATTATTTAGGAATGAAATCAGAAAACATTGGTACGAAATGCAAACCCAGATGAATGGCACCTTTTGCCAATGGATTTAAATGGATTTGGATTTTTATTAGTGTTTATACTTGTTTGAATCGATTAATATACTAGGTTGTTTAGCCACATGTGTTATACTTCACGATCAATGTATCAAAAAGTGTGTTTGGAATCAAAAGAAGAGGCTTGTTAGCCAAAAATGATGGGAGCAACTCATCGATTTTGAATTCAACAAATAATATCAATAAGAAATGCAATTCAAAATCAAGGACTGAATTGTTTGTTAAATTGAATGAATTAATGTAATTGATGGTCCACGGGCATTTTTTTCAAAATGAATATAGTTATTAAGAAAGAAACAAATGTTAATTTCAAGGTTATTGCATGAAAAATAGTCCTGGTAACAACAAGAGGAGCCTAATTAACATGAGGTGATTAGAAATTCTCATTATTTAGGAATTAAACCAGTAAACATTTGTACGAAATGCAAACCCAGAATAATGGCAGCTTTTGCCTTTGGATTTAAATAGATTTGGATTTTTATTGGTGTTTATACTTGTTTGAATCAATTAATATACTAGGTTGTTTAGCCACATGTGTTATATTTCATGATCAATGTATCAAAAAGTGTGTTTGGAATCAAAAGAAGAGGGTTGTTAACCAAAAATGATGGGAGCAACTCTTTAATTTTGAATTCTACAATTAATATCAATAAGAAATGCAATTCAAAATCGAGGACTGAATTGTTTGTTAAATTGAATGAATTCATGTAATTGATGGTCCACGGGCATTTTTTTTTTCAAAATGAATATAGCTATTAAGAAAGAAATAAAAGTTAATTTCAAAGTTATTGCATGAAAAATAGTCCTGGTAACAACAAGAGGAGCCTAATTAACATTAGGAAATTTAAAAATTGTCGTTATTTAGGAATTAAATCAGTTAACATTTGTACGAAATGCAAAACCTGATGAATGGCACCTATTGCATGTGGATTTAAATAGATTTGGATTTTTGTTGGTGTTTATACTTGTTTGAATCAATTAATATACTAGGTTGTTTAGCCACATGTGTTATATTTCAAGATCAATGTATCAAAAAGTGTGTTTGGAATCAATAGAAGAGGCTTGTTAACCAAAAATGATGGGAGCAACCCTTTAATTTTGAATTCAACAAATAATATCAAGAAGAAATGCAATTCAAAATCAAGGACTGAATTTAATGTTAAATTGAATGGATTCATGTAATTGATGGTCCACGGGTATTTTTTTCAAAATGAATATAGTTATTAAAAAAGAAACAAAAGTTAATTTCATGTTTATTGCATGAAAAATAGTCCTGATAACAACAAGAGGAGCCTAATCAACATGAGGTGATTAGAAATTCTCATTATTTAGGAATGAAATCAGAAAACATTGGTACGAAATGCAAACCCAGATGAATGGCACCTTTTGCCAATGGATTTAAATGGATTTGGATTTTTATTAGTGTTTATACTTGTTTGAATCGATTAATATACTAGGTTGTTTAGCCACATGTGTTATACTTCACGATCAATGTATCAAAAAGTGTGTTTGGAATCAAAAGAAGAGGCTTGTTAGCCAAAAATGATGGGAGCAACTCATCGATTTTGAATTCAACAAATAATATCAATAAGAAATGCAATTCAAAATCAAGGACTGAATTGTTTGTTAAATTGAATGAATTAATGTAATTGATGGTCCACGGGCATTTTTTTTCAAAATGAATATAGTTATTAAGAAAGAAACAAATGTTAATTTCAAGGTTATTGCATGAAAAATAGTCCTGGTAACAACAAGAGGAGCCTAATTAACATGAGGTGATTAGAAATTCTCATTATTTAGGAATTAAACCAGTAAACATTTGTACGAAATGCAAACCCAGAATAATGGCAGCTTTTGCCTTTGGATTTAAATAGATTTGGATTTTTATTGGTGTTTATACTTGTTTGAATCAATTAATATACTAGGTTGTTTAGCCACATGTGTTATATTTCATGATCAATGTATCAAAAAGTGTGTTTGGAATCAAAAGAAGAGGGTTGTTAACCAAAAATGATGGGAGCAACTCTTTAATTTTGAATTCTACAATTAATATCAATAAGAAATGCAATTCAAAATCAAGGACTGAATTGTTTGTTAAATTGAATGAATTCATGTAATTGATGGTCCACGGGCATTTTTTTCAAAATGAATATAGTTATTAAGAAAGAAACAAAAGTTAATTTCAAGGTTATTGCATGAAAAATAGTCCTGGTAACAACAAGAGGAGCCTAATTAACATTAGGAAATTAAAAATTGTCGTTATTTAGGAATTAAATCAGTTAACATTTGTACGAAATGCAAAACCTGATGAATGGCACCTATTGCATGTGGATTTAAATAGATTTGGATTTTTGTTGGTGTTTATACTTGTTTGAATCAATTAATATACTAGGTTGTTTTTAGCCACATGTGTTATATTTCAAGATCAATGTATCAAAAAGTGTGTTTGGAATCAAAAGAAGAGGGTTGTTAACCAAAAATGATGGGAGCAACCCTTTAATTTTGAATTCAACAAATAATATCAAGAAGAAATGCAATTCAAAATCAAGGACTGAATTTAATGTTAAATTGAATGGATTCATGTAATTGATGGTCCACGGGTATTTTTTTTCAAAATGAATATAGTTATTAAAAAAGAAACAAAAGTTAATTTCATGTTTATTGCATGAAAAATAGTCCTGATAACAACAAGAGGAGCCTAATCAACATGAGGTGATTAGAAATTCTCATTATTTAGGAATGAAATCAGAAAACATTGGTACGAAATGCAAACCCAGATGAATGGCACCTTTTGCCAATGGATTTAAATGGATTTGGATTTTTATTAGTGTTTATACTTGTTTGAATCGATTAATATACTAGGTTGTTTAGCCACATGTGTTATACTTCACGATCAATGTATCAAAAAGTGTGTTTGGAATCAAAAGAAGAGGCTTGTTAGCCAAAAATGATGGGAGCAACTCATCGATTTTGAATTCAACAAATAATATCAATAAGAAATGCAATTCAAAATCAAGGACTGAATTGTTTGTTAAAATTGAATGAATTAATGTAATTGATGGTCCACGGGCATTTTTTTCAAAATGAATATAGTTATTAAGAAAGAAACAAATGTTAATTTCAAGGTTATTGCATGAAAAATAGTCCTGGTAACAACAAGAGGAGCCTAATTAACATGAGGTGATTAGAAATTCTCATTATTTAGGAATTAAACCAGTAAACATTTGTACGAAATGCAAACCCAGAATAATGGCAGCTTTTGCCTTTGGATTTAAATAGATTTGGATTTTTATTGGTGTTTATACTTGTTTGAATCAATTAATATACTAGGTTGTTTAGCCACATGTGTTATATTTCATGATCAATGTATCAAAAAGTGTGTTTGGAATCAAAAGAAGAGGGTTGTTAACCAAAAATGATGGGAGCAACTCTTTAATTTTGAATTCTACAATTAATATCAATAAGAAATGCAATTCAAAATCAAGGACTGAATTTAATGTTAACTTGAATGAATTCATGTAAATGATGGTCCACGAGCATTTTTTTCAAAATGAATATAGTTATTAAGAAAGAAACAAAAGTTAATTTCGAGGTTATTGCATGAAAAATAGTCCTGGTAACAACAAGAGGAGCCTAATTAACATGAGGTGATTAAAAATTCTCATTATTTAGGAATTAAACCAGTAAATATTTGTACGAAATGCAAACCCAAATGAATGGCACCTTTTGCCAATGGATTTAAATGGATTTTGATTTTTATTAGTGTTTATACTTGTTTGAATCAATTAATATACTAGGTTGTTTAGCCACATGTGTTATACTTATGATCAATGTATCAAAAAGTGTGTTTGGAATCAATAGAAGAGGCTTGTTAACCAAAAATGATGGGAGCAACCCTTTAATTTTGAATTCAACAAATAATATCAAGAAGAAATGCAATTCAAAATCGAGGACTGAATTTAATGTTAAATTGAATGGATTCATGTAATTGATGGTCCACGGGTATTTTTTTCAAAATGAATATAGTTATTAAAAAAGAAACAAAAGTTAATTTCATGTTTATTGCATGAAAAATAGTCCTGGTAACAACAAGAGGAGCCTAATCAACATGAGGTGATTAGAAATTCTCATTATTTAGGAATTAAATCAGAAAACATTGGTGCGAAATGCAAACCCAGATGAATGGCACCTTTTGCCAATGGATTTAAATGGAGTTGGATTTTTATTAGTGTTTATACTTGTTTGAATCGATTAATATACTAGGTTGTTTAGCCACATGTGTTATACTGCATGATCAATGTATCAAAAAGTGTGTTTGGAATCAAAAGAAGAGGCTTGTTAGCCAAAAATGATGGGAGCAACTCATCGATTTTGAATTCAACAAATAATATCAATAAGAAATGCAATTCAAAATCAAGGACTGAATTGTTTGTTAAATTGAATGAATTAATGTAATTGATGGTCCACGGGCATTTTTTTCAAAATGAATATAGTTATTAAGAAAGAAACAAATGTTAATTTCAAGGTTATTGCATGAAAAATAGTCCTAGTAACAACAAGAGGAGCCTAATTAACATGAGGTGATTAGAAATTCTCATTATTTAGGAATTAAACCAGTAAACATTTGTACGAAATGCAAACCCTGATGAATGGCACCTTTTACCTGTGGATTTAAATAGATTTGGATTTTTATTGGTGTTTATATTTGTTTGAATCAATTAATATACTAGGTTGTTTAGCCACATGTGTTATATTTCAATATGAATGTATCAAAAAGTGTGTTTGGAATCAAAAGAAGAGGCTTGTTAACCAAAAATGATGGGAGCAACTCTTTAATTTTGAATTCAACAAATAATATCAAGAACAAATGCAATTCAAAATCAAGGACTGAATTTAATGTTAAATTGAACGGATTCATGTAATTAATGGTCCACTGGTATTTTTTTCAAAATGAATATACTTATTAAGAAAGAAATAAAAGTTAATTTCAAGGTTATTGCATGAAAAATAGTCCTGGTAACAACAAGTGGAGCCTAATTAACATGAAGAGATTAGAAATTTTCATTATTTAGGAATTAAACCAGAAAACATTTGTACGAAATGCAAACCCAGATGACTGGCACCTTTTGCCAATGGATTTAAATGGATTTGGATTTTTATTAGTGTTTATACTTGTTTGAATCAATTAATATACTAGGTTGTTTAGCCACATGTGTTATACTTCATGATCAATGTATCAAAAAGTGTGTTTGGAATCAAAATAAGAGGCTTGTTAACCAAAAATGATGGGAGCAACTCTTTAATTTTGAATTCAACAAATAATATCAAGAAGAAATGCAATTCAAAATCAAGGACTGAATTTAATGTTAAATTGAACGGATTCAAGTAATTGATGGTCCACTGGTATTTTTTTCAAAATGAATATACTTATTAAGAAAGGAACAAAAGTTAATTTCCAGGTTATTGCATGAAAAATAGTCCTGGTAACAACAAGAGGAACCTAATTAACATGAGGTGATTAGAAATTCTCATTATTTAGGAATTAAACCAGAAAACATTTGTACGAAATGCAAACCCAGATGAATGGCACCTTTTGCCAATGGATTTAAATGGATTTGGATTTTTATTAGTGTTTATACTTGTTTGAATCAATTAATATACTAGGTTGTTTAGCCACATGTGTTATACTTCATGATCAATGTATCAAAAAGTGTGTTTGGAATCAAAAGAAGAGGCTTGTTGACCAAAAATGATGGGAGCAACTCTCTAATTTTGAATTCCACAAATAATATCAATAAGAAATGCAATTCAAAATCAAGGACTGAATTGTTTGTTAAATTGAATGAATTCATGTAATTGATGGCCACCGACATTTTTTCCAAAATGAATATAGTTAGTAACATAGAAATAAATGTTAATTTCAAAGTTATTTTATGAAAAATAGTCCTGGTAACAACAAGAGGAGCCTAATTAACATTAGGTGATTTGAAATTGTCATTATTTAGGAATTAAACCAGTTAACATTTGTACGAAATGCAAAACCTGATGAATGGCACCTTTTGCCTGTGGATTTAAATAGATTTGGATTTTTATTGTTGTTTATACTTGTTTGAATCAATTAATATACAAGGTTGTTTAGCCACATGTGATATATTTCAAGATGAATGTATCAAAAAGTGTGTTTGGAATCAAGAGAAGAGGCTTGTTAACCAAAAATGATGGGAGCAACTCTTTAATTTTGAATTCAACAAATAATATCAAGAACAAATGCAATTCAAAATCAAGGACTGAATTTAATGTTAAATTGAACGGATTCATATAATTAATGGTCCACTGGTATTTTTTTCAAAATGAATATACTTATTAAGAAAGAAACAAAAGTTAATTTCAAGGTTATTGCATGAAAAATAGTCCTGGTAACAACAAGTGGAGCCTAATTAACATGAGGAGATTAGAAATTCTCATTATTTAGGAATTAAACCAGAAAACATTTGTACGAAATGAAAACCCAGATGAATGGCACCTTTTGCCAATGGATTTAAATGGATTTGGATTTTTATTAGTGTTTATACTTGTTTGAATCAATTAATATACTAGGTTGTTTAGCCACATGTGTTATACTTATGATCAATGTATCAAAAAGTGTGTTTGGAATCAAAAGAAGAGGCTTGTTAACCAAAAATGATGGGAGCAACTCTCTAATTTTGAATTCCACAAATAATATCAATAAGAAATGCAATTCAAAATCAAGGACTGAATTGTTTGTTAAATTGAATGAATTCATGTAATTGACGGTCCACGGGCATTTTTTTCAAAATGAATATAGTTATTAAGAAAGAAATAAAAGTTAATTTCAAAGTTATTTTATGAAAAATAGTCCTGGTAACAACAAGAGGAGCCTAATTAACATTAGGTGATTTGAAATTGTCATTATTTAGGAATTAAACCAGTTAACATTTGTACGAAATGCAAAACCGGATGAATGACACCTTTTGCCTGTGGATTTAAATAGATTTGGATTTTTATTAGTGTTTATACTTGTTTGAATCAATTAATATACTAGGTTGTTTAGCCACATGTGTTATATTTCATGATCAATGTATCAAAAAGTGTGTTTGGAATCAAAATAAGAGGCTTGTTAACCAAAAATGATGGGAGCAACTCTTTAATTTTGAATTCTACAATTAATATCAATAAGAAATGCAATTCAAAATCAAGGACTGAATTTAATGTTAACTTGAATGAATTCATGTAAATGATGGTCCACGAGCATTTTTTTCAAAATGAATATAGTTATTAAGAAAGAAACAAAAGTTAATTTTGAGGTTATTGCATGAAAAATAGTCCTGGTAACAACAAGAAGAGCCTAATTAACATGAGGTGATTAAAAATTCTCATTATTTAGGAATTAAACCAGTAAATATTTGTACGAAATGCAAACCCAAATGAATGGCACCTTTTGCCAATGGATTTAAATGGATTTTGATTTTTATTAGTGTTTATACTTGTTTGAATCGATTAATATACTAGGTTGTTTAGCCACATGTGTTATACTTCACGATCAATGTATCAAAAAGTGTGTTTGGAATCAAAAGAAGAGGCTTGTTAGCCAAAAATGATGGGAGCAACTCATCGATTTTGAATTCAACAAATAATATCAATAAGAAATGCAATTCAAAATCAAGGACTGAATTGTTTGTTAAATTGAATGAATTAATGTAATTGATGGTCCACGGGCATTTTTTTCAAAATGAATATAGTTATTAAGAAAGAAACAAATGTTAATTTCAAGGTTATTGCATGAAAAATAGTCCATTTACCCAATCTGGTAACAACAAGAGGAGCCTAATTAACATGAGGTGATTAGAAATTCTCATTATTTAGGAATTAAACCAGTAAACATTTGTACGAAATGCAAACCCAGAATAATGGCAGCTTTTGCCTTTGGATTTAAATAGATTTGGATTTTTATTGGTGTTTATACTTGTTTGAATCAATTAATATACTAGGTTGTTTAGCCACATGTGTTATATTTCATGATCAATGTATCAAAAAGTGTGTTTGGAATCAAAAGAAGAGGGTTGTTAACCAAAAATGATGGGAGCAACTCTTTAATTTTGAATTCTACAATTAATATCAATAAGAAATGCAATTCAAAATCAAGGACTGAATTTAATGTTAAATTGAATGAATTCATGTAATTGATGGTCCACGAGCATTTTTTTTTCAAAATGAATATAGTTATTAAGAAAGAAACAAAAAAGTTAATTTCAAGGTTATTGCATGAAAAATAGTCCTGGTAACAACAAGAGGAGCCTAATTAACATGAGGTGATTAAAAATTCTCATTATTTAGGAATTAAACCAGTAAAATATTTGTACGAAATGCAAACCCAAATGAATGGCACCTTTTGCCAATGGATTTAAATGGATTTGGATTTTTATTTGGTGTTTATACTTGTTTGAATCAATTAATATACTAGGTTGTTTAGCCACATGTGTTATACTTATGATCAATGTATCAAAAAGTGTGTTTGGAATCAATAGAAGAGGCTTGTTAACCAAAAATGATGGGAGCAACCCTTTAATTTTGAATTCAACAAATAATATCAAGAAGAAATGCAATTCAAAATCAAGGACTGAATTTAATGTTAAATTGAATGGATTCATGTAATTGATGGTCCACGGGTATTTTTTTCAAAATGAATATAGTTATTAAAAAAGAAACAAAAGTTAATTTCATGTTTATTGCATGAAAAATAGTCCTGGTAACAACAAGAGGAGCCTAATCAACATGAGGTGATTAGAAATTCTCATTATTTAGGAATTAAATCAGAAAACATTGGTACGAAATGCAAACCCAGATGAATGGCACCTTTTTGCCAATGGATTTAAATGGATTTTGGATTTTTATTAGTGTTTATACTTGTTTGAATCGATTAATATACTAGGTTGTTTAGCCACATGTGTTATACTTCACGATCAATGTATCAAAAAGTGTGTTTGGAATCAAAAGAAGAGGCTTGTTAGCCAAAAATGATGGGAGCAACTCATCGATTTTGAATTCAACAAATAATATCAATAAGAAAATGCAATTCA
>JBAPLH010001383.1:0-38060 GCA_037897445.1 Ceriops zippeliana | reverse complement strand
ATATCAATAAGAAAGGAATTTCAAGATCAAGGACTCCATTGGTTGTCAAATTGAATGAATTAATTTTATAGATGGTCCATGGGCATTTTTTTCATAACGAATATAGTCATTAAGGATGAAGGAAAATTTAATTTCGAGGTTATTGCATGAAAAAAGTCCTGGTAACTATAAGAGGAACCTAATTCACATGAGGTGTTTATAATGTCTCGTGATTTAAGAATTAAACCAATTCACATTTGTACGGAATGTAAACCATGATGAGTGACTCCCTTGATTAACGGATTTAAATCGATTTAGAATTGTAATGGTGTTTATAGTTGTTTGATTCAATCAATATACTAGGTTGTTTAGCCACATGTGTTAATTTCATGATCAATGTGTCAAAACTGTGTTTGGAGTCAAAAGAGGAGCATTGCTAATGAGAAATGATGGGAGGCTGTCTCTAATTTTGAATTCCACAATTAATATCAATAAGAAATGAATTTCAAGATCAAGGACTCCATTGGTTGTTAAATTGAATGAATTCATGTTATAGATGGTCCACGGGCATTTTTTTCATAACGAATACAGACATTAAGGATGAAACAAAATTTCATTTCAAGGTTATTTCATGAAAAAAGTCTTGGTAACAATAAGAGGCGCCTAATTCACATGAGGCGATTAGAATGTCTCGTGATTTAAGAATTAAACCAGTTCACATTTGTACGGAATGCAAACCATGATGAATGACTCTTTTGATTGGCGGATTTAAATAGATTGGGTGTTGTAATGTTGTTTATACTTGATTGATTTAATCAATATACTTGGTTGTTTAGCCACATGTATTAATTTCATGATCTATGTGTCAAATAGTGTGTGAGGAGTCAGAAGACGAGCGTTGCTAACGACAAATGATGGGAGGCAATCTCTAATTTTGAATTCAACAATTAATATCAATAAGAAATGAAATTCAAGATCAAGGACACCATTGTTTGTTAAATTGAATGAATTCATGTTATAGATGGTCCATGGGCATTTTCTTCATAACAAATATAGTCAATAAGGATGAAGCAAAATTTAATTTCAAGATTAGTGAATGAAAAAAGTCCTTGTAACAATAAGAGGAGCCTAAATCACATCAGGCGATTAGAATGTCTCGTGATTTAAGAATTAAACCAGTTCACATTTGTACGGAATGCAAACCATGATGAATGACTCCCTTGATTGACGGATTTAAATAGATTTAGAGTTCTAATGTTGTTTATACTTGTTTGAATCAATCAATATACTAGGATGTTTAGCCACATGTGTTAATTTCATGATCAATGTGTCAAAAAGTGTGTGTGGAGTCAAAAGAGGAGCATTGCTAATGAGAAATGATGGGAGGCTGTCTCTAATTTTGAATTCCACAATTAATATCAATAAGAAATGAATTTCAAGATCAAGGACTCCATTGGTTGTTAAATTGAATGAATTCATGTTATCAATAAGAAATGAATTTCAAGATCAAGGACTCCATTGGTTGTTAAATTGAATGAATTCATGTTATAGATGGTCCACGGGCATTTTTTTCATAACGAATACAGACATTAAGGATGAAACAAAATTTCATTTCAAGGTTATTTGATGAAAAAAGTCTTGGTAACAATAAGAGGCGCCTAATTCACATGAGGCGATTAGAATGTCTCGTGATTTAAGAATTAAACCAGTTCACATTTGTACATAATGGAAACCATGATGAATGTCTCCTTTGATTGACGGATTTAAATAGATTTAGAGTTGTAATGTTGGTTATACTTGATTGATTTAATCAATATACTAGGTTGTTTAGCCATATGTGTTAAATTCATGATCAATGTGTCAAAAAGTGTGTGTGGAGGTAAAAGAGGAGCCCTGCTAACGACAAATGATGGGAGGCAATCTCTAATTTTGAATTCAACAATTAATATCAATAAGAAAAGAAATTCAAGATCAAGGACTCCATTGTTTGTTAAATTTAATGAATTCATGTTTTAGATGGTCCGTGGGCATTTTCTTCAGAACGAATATAGTCATTAAGGATGAAGCAAAATTTAATTTCAAGGTTATTGCATGAAAAATAGCCCTAGTAACAATAAAAGGAGCCTAATTCACATGAGCTCAATAGAATGTCTCATGCTTTAAGAATCAAACCAGTTCACATTTGTACGAAATCCAAACCACGATGAATGACATCTTTGGTTGACGGAATTAAATAGATTTAGAGTTTTAAAGGTTTTTATACTTGTTTGATTCAATCAATATAATAGGTTGTTTAGCTACATGTGTTAATTTTATGATCAATGTGTCAAAAAGTGTGTTTGGAGTCAAAAGAGGAGCATTGCTAATGTGAAATCCTTTGAGGCACTCTCTAATTTTGAATTGAACAATTAATATCAATAAGAAATGAATTTCAAGATCAAGGACTCCATTGGTTGTTAAATTGATTGAATTTATGTTATAGACGGTCCATGGGCATTTTTTTTCATAACGAATATAGTCATTAAAAATGAAGCAAAAGTTAATTTCAAGGTTATTGCATGAAAAATAGACCTTGTAACAACAAGAGGAACCTAATTCACATGAGATGATTAGAATGTCTCACGATTTAAGAATTATACCAGTTCCCATATGTACGAAATGCAAACCATGATGAATGACTCCCTTGATTGACGGATTTAAATAGATTTAGAGTTCTAATGTTGTTTATACTTGTTTGAATCAATCAATATACTAGGATGTTTAGCCACATGTGTTAATTTCATGATCAATGTGTCAAAAAGTGTGTGTGGAGTCAAAAGAGGAGCATTGCTAATGAGAAATGATGGGAGGCTGTCTCTAATTTTGAATTCCACAATTAATATCAATAAGAAATGAATTTCAAGATCAAGGACTCCATTGGTTGTTAAATTGAATGAATTCATGTTATAGATGGTCCACGGGCATTTTTTTTTCATAACGAATACAGACATTAAGGATGAAACAAAATTTCATTTCAAGGTTATTTCATGAAAAAAGTCTTGGTAAACAATAAGAGGCGCCTAATTCACATGAGGCGATTAGAATGTCTCGTGATTTAAGAATTAAACCAGTTCACATTTGTACATAATGGAAACCATGATGAATGTCTCCTTTGATTGACGGATTTAAATAGATTTAGAGTTGTAATGTTGGTTATACTTGATTGATTTAATCAATATACTAGGTTGTTTAGCCACATGTGTTAAATTCATGATCAATGTGTCAAAAAGTGTGTGTGGAGGTAAAAGAGGAGCCTTGCTAACGACAAATGATGGGAGGCAATCTCTAATTTTGAATTCAACAATTAATATCAATAAGAAAAGAAATTCAAGATCAAGGACTCCATTGTTTGTTAAATTTAATGAATTCATGTTTTAGATGGTCCGTGGGCATTTTCTTCAGAACGAATATAGTCATTAAGGATGAAGCAAAATTTAATTTCAAGGTTATTGCATGAAAAATAGCCCTAGTAACAATAAAAGGAGCCTAATTCACATGAGCTCAATAGAATGTCTCATGCTTTAAGAATCAAACCAGTTCACATTTGTACGAAATCCAAACCACGATGAATGACATCTTTGGTTGACGGAATTAAATAGATTTAGAGTTTTAAAGGTTTTTATACTTGTTTGATTCAATCAATATACTAGGTTGTTTAGCTACATGTGTTAATTTTATGATCAATGTGTCAAAAAGTGTGTTTGGAGTCAAAAGAGGAGCATTGCTAATGTGAAATCCTTTGAGGCACTCTCTAATTTTGAATTGAATAATTAATATCAATAAGAAATGAATTTCAAGATCAAGGACTCCATTGGTTGTTAAATTGAATGAATTCATGTTATAGATGGTCCATGGGCATTTTTTTCATAAAGAATATAGTCATTAAGGATGAAGCAAAATTGAATTTCAAGGTTATTGCATGAAAAACGTCCTGGTAACAATAAGAGAACCCTAATTCACATGAGGTGATTAAAATGTCTCGTGATTTAAGAATTAAACCAGTTCACATTTGTATGAAATGCAAACCATGATGAATGACTCCTTTGATTGACGGATTTAAATAGATTTAGGGTTGTAATGGTGTTTATACTTGTTTGATTCAATCAATATACTAGGTTGTTTAGCAACATGTGTTAATTTCATGATCAATGTGTCAAAAAGTGTGTGTGAGGAGTCAAAAAGAGGAGCCTTGCCAACGACAAATGATGGGAGGCAATCTCTAATATTTTGAATTCAACAATTAATATCAATAAGAAATGAAATTCAAGATCAAGGACTCCATTGTTTGTTAAATTGAATGAATTCATGTTATAGATGGTCCATGGGCATTTTCTTCATAACAAATATAGTCTTTAAGGATGAGGCAAATTTTACTTTCAAGGTTAATGAATGAAAAAAGTCCTTGTAACAATAAGAGGAGCCTAAATCACATGAGGCGATTATAATGTCTCGTGATTTAAGAATTAAACCAGTTCACATTTGTACTGAATGGACACCATGATGAATGACTCTTTTGATTGGCGGATTTAAATAGATGTAGAGTTGTAATGTTGTTTATACTTGATTGATTTAAACAATATACTTGGTTGTTTAGCCACATGTATTAATTTCATGATCAATGTGTCAAATAGTGTGTGTGGAGTCAAAAGACGAGCCTTGCTAACGACAAATGATGGGAGGCAATCTCTAATTTTGAATTCCACAATTAATATCAATAAGAAATGAATTTCAAGATCAAGGACTCCATTGGTTGTTAAATTGAATGAATTCATGTTATAGATGGTCCACGGGCATTTTTTTCATAACGAATACAGACATTAAGGATGAAACAAAATTTCATTTCAAGGTTATTGCATGAAAAAATCCTGGTAACAATAAGAGGAGCCTAATTCACATGAGGTGATTAGAATGTCTCGGGATTTAAGCATTAAACCAGTTCACATTTGTAAGGAATGCAAACCATGATGAATGACTCCCTTGATTGATGGATTTAAATAGATTTAGAGTTCTAATGTTGTTTATACTTGTTTGATTTAATCAATATACTAGGATGTTTAGCCACATGTGTTAATTTCATGATCAATGTGCCAAAAAGTGTGTTTGGAGTCAAAAGAGGAGCATTGCTATTGAGAAATGATGGGAGGCTCTCTCTAATTTTGAATTCCACAATTAATATCAATAAGAAATGAATTTCAAGATCAAGGACTCCATTGGTTGTTAAATTGAATGAATTCATGTTATAGCTGGTCCATGGGCATTTTTTTCATAACGAATACAGTCATTAAGGATGAAACAAAATTTCATTTCAAGGTTATTGCATGAAAAATGTCCTGGTAACAATAAGAGGAGCCTAATTCACATGAGGCGATTAGAATGTCTCGTGATTTAAGAATTAAACCAGTTCACATTTGTACGGAATGCAAACCATGATGAATGACTCTTTTGATTGGCGGATTTAAATAGATTGGGTGTTGTAATGTTGTTTATAGTTGATCGATTTAATCAATATACTTGGTTGTTTAGCCACATGTATTAATTTCATGATCAATGTGTCAAATAGTGTGTGAGGAGTCAGAAGACGAGCCTTGCTAACGACAAATGATGGGAGGCAATCTCTAATTTTGAATTCAACAATTAATATCAATAAGAAATGAAATTCAAGATCAAGGACTCCATTGTTTGTTAAATTGAATGAATTCATGTTATAGATGGTCCATGGGCTTTTTCTTCATAACAAATATAGTCAATAAGGATGAAGCAAAATTTAATTTCAAGATTAGTGAATGAAAAAAGTCCTTGTAACAATAAGAGGAGCCTAAATCACATGAGGCGATTAGAATGTCTCGTGATTTAAGAATTAAACCAGTTCACATTTGTACGGAATGCAAACCATGATGAATGACTCCCTTGATTGACGGATTTAAATAGATTTAGTGTTCTAATGTTGTTTATACTTGTTTGAATCAATCAATATACTAGGATGTTTAGCCACATGTGTTAATTTCATGATCAATGTGTCAAAAAGTGTGTGTGGAGTCAAAAGAGGAGCATTGCTAATGTGAAATGATGGGAGGCCGTCTCTAATTTTGAATTCCACAATTAATATCAATAAGAAATGAATTTCAAGATCAAGGACTCCATTGGTTGTTAAATTGAAAGAATTCATGTTATAGATGGTCCACGGGCATTTTTTTCATAACGAATACAGACATTAAGGATGAAACAAAATTTCATTTCAAGGTTATTTCATGAAAAAATCTTGGTAACAATAAGAGGCGCCTAATTCACATGAGGCGATTAGAATGTCTCGTGATTTAAGAATCAAACCAGTTCACATTTGTACAGAATGGAAACCATGATGAATGTCTCCTTTGATTGACGGATTTAAATAGATTTTGAGTTGTAATGTTGGTTATACTTGATTGATTTAATCAATATACTAGGTTGTTTAGCCACATGTGTTAATTTCATGATCAATGTGTCAAAAAGTGTGTGTGGAGGTAAAAGAGGAGCCTTGCTAACGACAAATGATGGGAGGCAATCTCTAATTTTGAATTCAACAATTAATATCAATAAGAAAAGAAATTCAAGATCAAGGACTCTATTGTTTGTTAAATTTAATGAATTCATGTTATAGATGGTCCGTGGGCATTTTCTTCAGAACGAATATAGTCATTAAGGATGAAGCAAAATTTAATTTCAAGGTTATTGCATGAAAAATAGCCCTAGTAACAATAAAAGGAGCCTAATTCACATGAGCTCATTAGAATGTCTCATGCTTTAAGAATTAAACCAGTTCACATTTGTACGAAATCCAAACCACGATGAATGACATCTTTGGTTGACGGAATTAAATAGATTTAGAGTTTTAAAGGTTTTTATACTTGTTTGATTCAATCAATATACTAGGTTGTTTAGCTACATGTGTTAATTTTATGATCAATGTGTCAAAAAGTGTGTTTGGAGTCAAAAGAGGAGCATTGCTAATGTGAAATCCTTTGAGGCACTCTCTAATTTTGAATTGAACAATTAATATCAATAAGAAATGAATTTCAAGATCAAGGACTCCATTGGTTGTTAAATTGAATGAATTCATGTTATAGATGGTCCATGGGCATTTTTTTCATAAAGAATATAGTCATTAAGGATGAAGCAAAATTGAATTTCAAGGTTATTGCATGAAAAACGTCCTGGTAACAATAAGAGAACCCTAATTCACATGAGGTGATTAAAATGTCTCGTGATTTAAGAATTAAACCAGTTCACATTTGTATGAAATGCAAACCATGATGAATGACTCCTTTGATTGACGGATTTAAATAGATTTAGGGTTGTAATGGTGTTTATACTTGTTTGATTCAATCAATATACTAGGTTGTTTAGCAACATGTGTTAATTTCATGATCAATGTGTCAAAAAGTGTGTGAGGAGTCAAAAGAGGAGCCTTGCCAACGACAAATGATGGGAGGCAATCTCTAATTTTGAATTCAACAATTAATATCAATAAGAAATGAAATTCAAGATCAAGGACTCCATTGTTTGTTAAATTGAATGAATTCATGTTATAGATGGTCCATGGGCATTTTCTTCATAACAAATATAGTCTTTAAGGATGAGGCAAATTTTACTTTCAAGGTTAATGAATGAAAAAAGTCCTTGTAACAATAAGAGGAGCCTAAATCACATGAGGCGATTATAATGTCTCGTGATTTAAGAATTAAACCAGTTCACATTTGTACTGAATGGACACCATGATGAATGACTCTTTTGATTGGCGGATTTAAATAGATGTAGAGTTGTAATGTTGTTTATACTTGATTGATTTAAACAATATACTTGGTTGTTTAGCCACATGTATTAATTTTCATGATCAATGTGTCAAATAGTGTGTGTGGAGTCAAAAGACGAGCCTTGCTAACGACAAATGATGGGAGGCAATCTCTAATTTTGAATTCCACAATTAATATCAATAAGAAATGAATTTCAAGATCACGGACTCCATTGGTTGTTTAAATTGAATGAATTCATGTTATAGATGGTCCACGGGCATTTTTTTCATAACGAATACAGACATTAAGGATGAAACAAAATTTCATTTCAAGGTTATTGCATGAAAAAATCCTGGTAACAATAAGAGGAGCCTAATTCACATGAGGTGATTAGAATGTCTCGGGATTTAAGCATTAAACCAGTTCACATTTGTAAGGAATGCAAACCATGATGAATGACTCCCTTGATTGATGGATTTAAATAGATTTAGAGTTCTAATGTTGTTTATACTTGTTTGATTTAATCAATATACTAGGATGTTTAGCCACATGTGTTAATTTCATGATCAATGTGCCAAAAAGTGTGTTTGGAGTCAAAAGAGGAGCATTGCTATTGAGAAATGATGGGAGGCTCTCTCTAATTTTGAATTCCACAATTAATATCAATAAGAAATGAATTTCAAGATCAAGGACTCCATTGGTTGTTAAATTGAATGAATTCATGTTATAGCTGGTCCATGGGCATTTTTTTCATAACGAATACAGTCATTAAGGATGAAACAAAATTTTCATTTCAAGGTTATTGCATGAAAAATGTCCTGGTAACAATAAGAGGAGCCTAATTCACATGAGGCGATTAGAATGTCTCGTGATTTAAGAATTAAACCAGTTCACATTTGTACGGAATGCAAACCATGATGAATGACTCTTTTGATTGGCGGATTTAAATAGATTGGGTGTTGTAATGTTGTTTATACTTGATTGATTTAATCAATATACTTGGTTGTTTAGCCACATGTATTAATTTCATGATCTATGTGTCAAATAGTGTGTGAGGAGTCAGAAGACGAGCCTTGCTAACGACAAATGATGGGAGGCAATCTCTAATTTTGAATTCAACAATTAATATCAATAAGAAATGAAATTCAAGATCAAGGACTCCATTGTTTGTTAAATTGAATGAATTCATGTTATAGATGGTCCATGGGCATTTTTTTCATAAAGAATATAGTCATTAAGGATGAAGCAAAATTGAATTTCAAGGTTATTGCATGAAAAACGTCCTGGTAACAATAAGAGAACCCTAATTCACATGAGGTGATTAAAATGTCTCGTGATTTAAGAATTAAACCAGTTCACATTTGTATGAAATGCAAACCATGATGAATGACTCCTTTGATTGACGGATTTAAATAGATTTAGGGTTGTAATGGTGTTTATACTTGTTTGATTCAATCAATATACTAGGTTGTTTAGCAACATGTGTTAATTTCATGATCAATGTGTCAAAAAGTGTGTGAGGAGTCAAAAGACGAGCCTTGCCAACGACAAATGATGGGAGGCAATCTCTAATTTTGAATTCAACAATTAATATCAATAAGAAAAGAAATTCAAGATCAAGGACTCCATTGTTTGTTAAATTTAATGAATTCATGTTATAGATGGTCCGTGGGCATTTTCTTCAGAACGAATATAGTCATTAAGGATGAAGCAAAATTTAATTTCAAGGTTATTGCATGAAAAATAGCCCTAGTAACAATAAAAGGAGCCTAATTCACATGAGCTCAATAGAATGTCTCATGCTTTAAGAATCAAACCAGTTCACATTTGTACGAAATCCAAACCACGATGAATGACATCTTTGGTTGACGGAATTAAATAGATTTAGAGTTTTAAAGGTTTTTATACTTGTTTGATTCAATCAATATACTAGGTTGTTTAGCTACATGTGTTAATTTTATGATCAATGTGTCAAAAAGTGTGTTTGGAGTCAAAAGAGGAGCATTGCTAATGTGAAATCATTTGAGGCACTCTCTAATTTTGAATTGAACAATTAATATCAATAAGAAATGAATTTCAAGATCAAGGACTCCATTGGTTGTTTAAATTGAATGAATTCATGTTATAGATGGTCCATGGGCATTTTTTTCATAAAGAATATAGTCATTAAGGATGAAGCAAAATTGAATTTCAAGGTTATTGCATGAAAAACGTCCTGGTAACAATAAGAGAACCCTAATTCACATGAGGTGATTAAAATGTCTCGTGATTTAAGAATTAAACCAGTTCACATTTGTATGAAATGCAAACCATGATGAATGACTCCTTTGATTGACGGATTTAAATAGATTTAGGGTTGTAATGGTGTTTATACTTGTTTGATTCAATCAATATACTAGGTTGTTTAGCAACATGTGTTAATTTCATGATCAATGTGTCAAAAAGTGTGTGAGGAGTCAAAAGACGAGCCTTGCCAACGACAAATGATGGGAGGCAATCTCTAATTTTGAATTCAACAATTAATATCAATAAGAAATGAAATTCAAGATCAAGGACTCCATTGTTTGTTAAATTGAATGAATTCATGTTATAGATGGTCCATGGGCATTTTCTTCATAACAAATACAGTCTTTAAGGATGAGGCAAATTTTACTTTCAAGGTTAATGAATGAAAAATGTCCTTGTAACAATAAGAGGAGCCTAAATCACATGAGGCGATTATAATGTCTCGTGATTTAAGAATTAAACCAGTTCACATTTGTACTGAATGGACACCATGATGAATAACTCTTTTGATTGGCGGATTTAAATAGATGTAGAGTTGTAATGTTGTTTATACTTGATTGATTTAAACAATATACTTGGTTGTTTAGCCACATGTATTAATTTCATGATCAATGTGTGAAATAGTGTGTGTGGAGTCAAAAGACGAGCCTTGCTAACGAAAAATGATGGGAGGCAATCTCTAATTTTGAATTCCACAATTAATATCAATAAGAAATGAATTTCAAGATCAAGGACTCCATTGGTTGTTAAATTGAATGAATTCATGTTATAGATGGTCCATCTGCATTTTGTTCATAATGAATACAGTCATTAAGGATGAAACAAAATTTCATTTCAAGGTTATTGCATGAAAAAAGTCCTGGTAACAATAAGAGGAGCCAAATTCACATGAGGTGATTAGAATGTCTCGAGATTTAAGCATTAAACCAGTTCACATTTGTAAGGAATGCAAACCATGATGAATGACTCCCTTGATTGATGGATTTCAATAGATTTAGAGTTCTAATGTTGTTTATACTTGTTTGATTTAATCAATATACTAGGATGTTTAGCCACATGTGTTAATTTCATGATCAATGTGCCAAAAAGTGTGTTTGGAGTCAAAAGAGGAGCATTGCTAATGAGAAATGATGGGAGGCTCTCTCTAATTTTGAATTCCACAATTAATATCAATAAGAAATGAATTTCAAGATCAAGGACTCCATTGGTTGTTAAATTGAATGAATTCATGTTATAGATGGTCGATGGGCATTTTTTTCATAACAAATACAGTCATTAAGGATGAAACAAAATTTCATTTCAAGGTTATTGCATGAAAAATGTCCTGGTAACAATAAGAGGAGCGTAATTCACATGAGGCGATTAGAATGTCTCGTGATTGAAGAATTAAACCAGTTCACATTTGTACGGAATGCAAACCATGATGAATGACTCTTTTGATTGGCGGATTTAAATAGATTGAGTGTTGTAATGTTGTTTATACTTGATTGATTTAATCAATATACTTGGTTGTTTAGCCACATGTATTAATTTCATGATCAATGTGTCAAATAGTGTGTGAGGAGTCAGAAGACGAGCCTTGCTAACGACAAATGATGGGAGGCAATCTCTAATTTTGAATTCAACAATTAATATCAATACGAAATGAAATTCAAGATCAAGGACTCCATTGTTTGTTAAATTGAATGAATTCATGTTATAGATGGTCCATGGGCATTTTCTTCATAACAAATATAGTCAAGAAGGATGAAGCAAAATTTAATTTCAAGATTAGTGAATGAAAAAAGTCCTTGTAACAATAAGAGGAGCCTAAATCACATGAGGCGATTAGAATGTCTCGTGATTTAAGAATTAAACCAGTTCACATTTGTACGGAATGCAAACCATGATGAATGACTCCCTTGATTGACGGATTTAAATAGATTTAGAGTTCTAATGTTGTTTATACTTGTTTGAATCAATCAATATACTAGGATGTTTAGCCACATGTGTTAATTTCATGATCAATGTGTCAAAAAGTGTGTGTGGAGTCAAAAGAGGAGCATTGCTAATGAGAAATGATGGGAGGATGTCTCTAATTTTGAATTCCACAATTAATATCAATAAGAAATGAATTTCAAGATCAAGGACTCCATTGGTTGTTAAATTGAATGAATTCATGTTATAGATGGTACACGGGCATTTTTTTCATAACGAATACAGACATTAAGGATGAAACAAAATTTCATTTCAAGGTTATTTCATGAAAAAAGACCTGGTAACAATAAGAGGCGCCTAATTCACATGAGGCGATTAGAATGTCTCGTGATTTAAGAATTAAACCAGTTCACATTTGTACGGAATGCAAACCATGATGAATGACTCCCTTGATTGACGGATTTAAATAGATTTAGAGTTCTAATGTTGTTTATACTTGTTTGAATCAATCAATATACTAGGATGTTTAGCCACATGTTTTAATTTCATGATCAATGTGTCAAAAAGTGTGTGTGGAGTCAAAAGAGGAGCATTGCTAATGAGAAATGATGGGAGGCTGTCTCTAATTTTGAATTCCACAATTAATATCAATAAGAAATGAATTTCAAGATCAAGGACTCCATTGGTTGTTAAATTGAATGAATTCATGTTATAGATGGTCCACGGGCATTTTTTTCATAACGAATACAGACATTAAGGATGAAACAAAATTTCATTTCAAGGTTATTTCATGAAAAAAGTCTTGGTAACAATAAGAGGCGCCTAATTCACATGAGGCGATTAGAATGTCTCGTGATTTAAGAATTAAACCAGTTCACATTTGTACATAATGGAAACCATGATGAATGTCTCCTTTGATTGACGGATTTAAATAGATTTAGAGTTGTAATGTTGGTTATACTTGATTGATTTAATCAATATACTAGGTTGTTTAGCCACATGTGTTAAATTCATGATCAATGTGTCAAAAAGTGTGTGTGGAGGTAAAAGAGGAGCCTTGCTAACGACAAATGATGGGAGGCAATCTCTAATTTTGAATTCAACAATTAATATCAATAAGAAAAGAAATTCAAGATCAAGGACTCCATTGTTTGTTAAATTTAATGAATTCATGTTTTAGATGGTCCGTGGGCATTTTCTTCAGAACGAATATAGTCATTAAGGATGAAGCAAAATTTAATTTCAAGGTTATTGCATGAAAAATAGCCCTAGTAACAATAAAAGGAGCCTAATTCACATGAGCTCAATAGAATGTCTCATGCTTTAAGAATCAAACCAGTTCACATTTGTACGAAATCCAAACCACGATGAATGACATCTTTGGTTGACGGAATTAAATAGATTTAGAGTTTTAAAAGGTTTTTATACTTGTTTGATTCAATCAATATACTAGGTTGTTTAGCTACATGTGTTAATTTTATGATCAATGTGTCAAAAAAAGTGTGTTTGGAGTCAAAAGAGGAGCATTGCTAATGTGAAATCCTTTGAGGCACTCTCTAATTTTGAATTGAACAATTAATATCAATAAGAAATGAATTTCAAGATCAAGGACTCCATTGGTTGTTAAATTGAATGAATTCATGTTATAGATGGTCCATGGGCATTTTTTTTCATAAAGAATATAGTCATTAAGGATGAAGCAAAATTGAATTTCAAGGTTATTGCATGAAAAACGTCCTGGTAACAATAAGAGAACCCTAATTCACATGAGGTGATTAAAATGTCTCGTGATTTAAGAATTAAACCAGTTCACATTTGTATGAAATGCAAACCATGATGAATGACTCCTTTGATTGACGGATTTAAATAGATTTGGGGTTGTAATGGTGTTTATACTTGTTTGATTCAATCAATATACTAGGTTGTTTAGCAACATGTGTTAATTTCATGATCAATGTGTCAAAAAGTGTGTGAGGAGTCAAAAGAGGAGCCTTGCCAACGACAAATGATGGGAGGCAATCTCTAATTTTGAATTCAACAATTAATATCAATAAGAAATGAAAATTCAAGATCAAGGACTCCATTGTTTGTTAAATTGAATGAATTCATGTTATAGATGGTCCATGGGCATTTTCTTCATAACAAATATAGTCTTTAAGGATGAGGCAAATTTTACTTTCAAGGTTAATGAATGAAAAAAGTCCTTGTAACAATAAGAGGAGCCTAAATCACATGAGGCGATTATAATGTCTCGTGATTTAAGAATTAAACCAGTTCACATTTGTACTGAATGGACACCATGATGAATGACTCTTTTGATTGGCGGATTTAAATAGATGTAGAGTTGTAATGTTGTTTATACTTGATTGATTTAAACAATATACTTGGTTGTTTAGCCACATGTATTAATTTCATGATCAATGTGTCAAATAGTGTGTGTGGAGTCAAAAGACGAGCCTTGCTAACGACAAATGATGGGAGGCAATCTCTAATTTTGAATTCCACAATTAATATCAATAAGAAATGAATTTCAAGATCAAGGACTCCATTGGTTGTTAAATTGAATGAATTCATGTTATAGATGGTCCACGGGCATTTTTTTCATAACGAATACAGACATTAAGGATGAAACAAAATTTCATTTCAAGGTTATTGCATGAAAAAATCCTGGTAACAATAAGAGGAGCCTAATTCACATGAGGTGATTAGAATGTCTCGGGATTTAAGCATTAAACCAGTTCACATTTGTAAGGAATGCAAACCATGATGAATGACTCCCTTGATTGATGGATTTAAATAGATTTAGAGTTCTAATGTTGTTTATACTTGTTTGATTTAATCAATATACTAGGATGTTTAGCCACATGTGTTAATTTCATGATCAATGTGCCAAAAAGTGTGTTTGGATTCAAAAGAGGAGCATTGCTATTGAGAAATGATGGGAGGCTCTCTCTAATTTTGAATTCCACAATTAATATCAATAAGAAATGAATTTCAAGATCAAGGACTCCATTGGTTGTTAAATTGAATGAATTCATGTTATAGCTGGTCCATGGGCATTTTTTTTCATAACGAATACAGTCATTAAGGATGAAACAAAATTTCATTTCAAGGTTATTGCATGAAAAATGTCCTGGTAACAATAAGAGGAGGCTAATTCACATGAGGCGATTAGAATGTCTCGTGATTTAAGAATTAAACCAGTTCACATTTGTACGGAATGCAAACCATGATGAATGACTCTTTTGATTGGCGGATTTAAATAGATTGGGTGTTGTAATGTTGTTTATAGTTGATCGATTTAATCAATATACTTGGTTGTTTAGCCACATGTATTAATTTCATGATCAATGTGTCAAATAGTGTGTGAGGAGTCAGAAGACGAGCCTTGCTAACGACAAATGATGGGAGGCAATCTCTAATTTTGAATTCAACAATTAATATCAATAAGAAATGAAATTCAAGATCAAGGACTCCATTGTTTGTTAAATTGAATGAATTCATGTTATAGATGGTCCATGGGCATTTTCTTCATAACAAATATAGTCAAGAAGGATGAAGCAAAATTTAATTTCAAGATTAGTGAATGAAAAAAGTCAGTTGTAACAATAAGAGGAGCCTAAATCACATGAGGCGATTAGAATGTCTCGTGATTTAAGAATTAAACCAGTTCACATTTGTACGGAATGCAAACCATGATGAATGACTCCCTTGATTGACGGATTTAAATAGATTTAGAGTTCTAATGTTGTTTATACTTGTTTGAATCAATCAATATACTAGGATGTTTAGCCACATGTGTTAATTTCATGATCAATGTGTCAAAAAGTGTGTGTGGAGTCAAAAGAGGAGCATTGCTAATGAGAAATGATGGGAGGATGTCTCTAATTTTGAATTCCACAATTAATATCAATAAGAAATGAATTTCAAGATCAAGGACTCCATTGGTTGTTAAATTGAATGAATTCATGTTATAGATGGTACACGGGCATTTTTTTCATAACGAATACAGACATTAAGGATGAAACAAAATTTCATTTCAAGGTTATTTCATGAAAAAAGACCTGGTAACAATAAGAGGCGCCTAATTCACATGAGGCGATTAGAATGTCTCGTGATTTAAGAATTAAACCAGTTCACATTTGTACGGAATGCAAACCATGATGAATGACTCCCTTGATTGACGGATTTAAATAGATTTAGAGTTCTAATGTTGTTTATACTTGTTTGAATCAATCAATATACTAGGATGTTTAGCCACATGTGTTAATTTCATGATCAATGTGTCAAAAAGTGTGTGGAGTCAAAAGAGGAGCATTGCTAATGAGAAATGATGGGAGGCTGTCTCTAATTTTGAATTCCACAATTAATATCAATAAGAAATGAATTTCAAGATCAAGGACTCCATTGGTTGTTAAATTGAATGAATTCATGTTATAGATGGTCCACGGGCATTTTTTTCATAACGAATACAGACATTAAGGATGAAAGAAAATTTCATTTCAAGGTTATTTCATGAAAAAAGACTTGGTAACAATAAGAGGCGCCTAATTCACATGAGGCGATTAGAATGTCTCGTGATTTAAGAATTAAACCAGTTCACATTTGTACGGAATGGAAACCATGATGAATGACTCCCTTGATTGACGGATTTAAATAGATTTAGAGTTGTAATGTTGTTTATACTTGATTCATTTAATCAATATACTAGGTTGTTTAGCAACATGTGCTAATTTCATGATCAATGTGTCAAAAAGTCTGTTTGGAGTCAAAAGAAGAGCATTGCTTTTGAGAAATGATAGGCTATCTCTAATTATGAATTCCACAATTAATATCAATTAGAAATGAATTTCAATATCAAGGACTCAATTGGTTGTTAAATTGAATGAATTCATGTTATAGATGGTCCGTTGGCATTTTCTTCATAACGAATATAGCCATTAAGGATGAAGCAAAATTTAATTTCAAGGTTATTGCATGAAAAGTAGCCCTGGTAACAATAAAAGGAGCCTAATTCACATAAGCTCATTAGAATGTCTCATGATTTAAGAATTAAACCAATTCACATTTGTAAGAAATGCAAACCACGATGAATGACACCTTTGGTTGACGGAATTAAATAGATTTAGAATTTTAAAGGTTTTTATACTTGTTTGATTCAATCAATATAATAGGTTGTTTAGCTAAATGTGTTAATTTTATGATCAATGTGTCAAAAAGTGTGTTTGGAGTCAAAAGAGGAGCATTGCTAATGTGAAATCATTTGAGGCACTCTCTAATTTTGAATTGAACAATTAGTATCAATAAGAAATGAATTTCAAGATCAAGGACTCCATTGGTTTTTAAATTGAATGAATTCATTTTATAGATGGTCCATGGGCATTTTTTTCATAACGAATATAGTCATTAAGGATGAAGCAAAATTTAATTTCAAGGTTATTGCATGAAAAATGTCCTGGTAACAATAAGAGGACCGTAATTCACATGAGGTGATTATAATGTCTCATGATTTAAGAATTAAACCAGCTCACATTTGTACGAAATGCAAACCATGATGAACGACTCCCTTGATTGACGGATTTAAATCGATTTAGAGTTGTAATGGTGTTTATATTTGTTTGATTCAATGAATATACTAGGTTGTTTAGCCACATGTGTTAATTTCATGATCAATGTGTCAAAAAGTGTTTTTGGAGTCAAAAGAGGAGCATTGCTAATGAGAAATGATGGGAGGCTGTCTCTAATTTTGAATTCCACAATTACTATCAATAAGAAATGAATTTCAAGATTAAGGACTCCATTGGTTGTTAAATTGAATGAATTCATGTTATAGTTGGTCCATGGGCATTTTTTTCATAACGAATATAGTCATTAAGGATGAAGCAAAATTTCATTTCAAGGTTATTGCATGAAAAAAGTCCTGGTAACAATAAGAGGAGCCTAATTCACATGAGGCGATTAGAATGTCTCGCGATTTAAGAATTAAACCAGTTCACATTTGTGCGGAATGGAAACCATGATGAATGACTCCTTTGATTGACAGATTTAAATAGATTTAGAGTTGTAATGTTGTTGATACTTGATTGATTTAATCAATATACTAGGTTGTTTAGCCGCATGTGCTAATTTCATGATCAATGTGTCAAAAAGTGTGTTTGGAGACAAAAAGGAGCATTCCTTATGAGAAATGATGAGAGGTTGTCTCTAATTACGAATTCCACAATTAATATCAATAAGAAATGAATTTCAAGATCAAGGACTCCATTGGTTGTTAAATTGAATGAATTCATGGTAGAGATGGTCCATGGGCATTTTTTTCATATCAAATATAGTCATTAAGGATGAAACAAAAGTTCATTTCAAGGTAATTGCATGAAAAAAGTTCTGGTAATAATAAGAGGGGCCTAATTCACATGAGGCGATTAGAATGTCTCGTGATTTAAGAATTAAACCAGTTCACATTTGTACGGAATGGAAACCATGATGAATGACTCCTTTGATTGACAGATTTAAATAGATTTAGAGTTGTAATGTTGTTGATACTTGATTGATTGAATAAATATACTAGGTTGTTTAGCCGCATGTGCTAATTTCATGATCAATGTGTCAAAAAGTGTGTTCGGAGTCAAAAGAGGAGCATTGCTAATGTGAAATCATTTGAGACACTCTCTAATTTTGAATTGAACAATTAATATCAATAAGAAATGAATTTCAAGATCAAGGACTCCATTGGGTGTTAAATTGAATGAATTCATGTTATAGATGGTCCATGGGCATTTTTTTCATAACGAATATAGTCATTAAGGATGAAGCAAAATTTAATTTCAAGGTTATTGCATGAAAAATGTCCTGGTAACAATAAGCGGACCCTAATTCACATGAGGTGATTAAAATGTCTCATGATTTAAGAATTAAACCAGCTCACATTTGTACGAAATGCAAAACATGATGAATGACTTCCTTGATTGACGGATTTAAATCGATTTAAAGTTGTAATGGTGTTTATACTTGTTTGATTCAATGAATATACTAGGTTGTTTAGCCACATGTGTTAATTTCATGATCAATGTGTCAAAAAGTGTGTTTGGAGTCAAAAGAGGAGCATTGCTAATGAGAAATGATGGGAGGCTGTCTCGAATTTTGAATTCCACAATTACTATCAATAAGAAATGAATTTCAAGATTAAGGACTCCATTGGTTGTTAAATTGAATGAATTCATGTTATAGATGGTCCATGGGCATTTTTTTCATAACGAATATAGTCATTAAGGATGAAGCAAAATTTCATTTCAAGGTTATTGCATGAAAAAAGTCCTGGCAACAATAAGAGGAGCCTAATTCACATGAGGCGATTAGAATGTCTCGCGATTTAAGAATTAAACCAGTTCACATTTGTCCGGAATGGAAATCATGATGAATGACTCCTTTGATTGACAGATTTAAATAGATTTAGAGTTGTAATGTTGTTGATACTTGATTGATTTAATAAATATACTAGGTTGTTTAGCCGCATGTGCTAATTTCATGATCAATGTGTCAAAAAGTGTGTTTGGAGTCAAAAAGGAGCATTCCTTATGAGAAATGATGAGAGGATGTCTCTAATTACGAATTCCACAATTAATATCAATAAGAAATGAATTTCAGGATCAAGGACTCCATTGGTTGTTAAATTGAATGAATTCATGGTAGAGATGGTCCATGGGCATTTTTTTTCATAACGAATATAGTCATTAAGGATGAAACAAAATTTCATTTCAAGGTTATTGCATCAAAAAAGTCCTGGTAACAATAAGAGGAGCCTAATTCACATGAGGCTATTAGAATGTCTCGTGATTTAAGAACTAAATGAGTTCACATTTGTACGGAATGGAAATCATGATGAATGACTCCTTTGATTGACATATTTAAATAGATTTAGAGTTGTAATGTTGTTTATACTTGATTGATTTAATCAATATACTAGGTTGTTTAGCAACATGTGTTAATTTCATGATCAATGTGTCAAAAAGTGTGTGAGGAGTCAAAAGACGAGCCTTGCTAACGACAAATGATGGGAGGCAATCTCTAATTTTGAATTCAACAATTAATATCAATAAAAAATGAAATTCAAGATCAAGGACTCCATTGTTTGTTAAATTGAATGAATTCATGTTATAGATTGTCCATGGGCATTTTCTTCATAACAAATATAGTCATTAAGGATGAGGCAAATTTTAATCTCAAGGTTAGTGAATGAAAAAAGTCCTTGTAACAATAAGAGGAGCCTAATTCACATGAGGCTATTAGAATGTCTCGTGATTTAAGAACTAAATGAGTTCACATTTGTACGGAATGGAAATCATGATGAATGACTCCTTTGATTGACATATTTAAATAGATTTAGAGTTGTAATGTTGTTTATACTTGATTGATTTAATCAATATACTAGGTTGTTTAGCAACATGTGTTAATTTCATGATCAATGTGTCAAAAAGTGTGTGAGGAGTCAAAAGACGAGCCTTGCTAACGACAAATGATGGGAGGCAATCTCTAATTTTGAATTCAACAATTAATATCAATAAAAAATGAAATTCAAGATCAAGGACTCCATTGTTTGTTAAATTGACTGAATTCATGTTATAGATGGTCCATCGGCATTTTCTTCATAACAAATATAGTCATTAAGGATGAAGCAAAATTTAATTTCAAGGTTAGTGAATGAAAAAAGTCCTTGTAACAATAAGAGGAGCCTAAATCACATGAGGTAATTAGAATGTCTCCTGATTTAAGAATTAAACCAGTTCACATTTGTAAGGAATGCAAACCATGATGAATGACTCCCTTGATTGACGGATTTAAATAGATTTAGAGTTCTAATGTTGTTTATACTTGTTTGATTCAATCAATATACTAGGATGTTTAGCCACATGTGTTAATTTCATGATCAATGTGCCAAAAAGTGTGTTTGGATTCAAAAGACGAGCATTGCTAATGAGAAATGATGGGAGGCCGTCTCTAATTTTGAACTCCACAATTAATATCAATAAGAAATGAATTGCAAGATCAAGGACTCCATTGGTTGTTAAATTGAATGAATTCATGTTATAGATGGTCCATGGGCATTTTTTTCATAACGAATACAGTCATTAAGGATGAAACAAAATTTCATTTCAAGGTTATTGCATGGAAAAAGTTCTGGTAACAATAAGAGGAGCCTAATTCACATGAGGCGATTAGAATGTCTCGTGATTTAAGAATTAAACCAGTTCACATTTGTACGGAATGCAAACCATGATGAATGACTCTTTTGATTGGCGGATTTAAATAGATTGAGTGTTGTAATGTTGTTTATACTTGATTGATTTAATCAATATACTTGGTTGTTTAGCCACATGTATTAATTTCATGATCAACGTGTCAAATAGTGTGTGTGTAGTCAGAAGACGAGCCTTCCTAACGACAAATGATGGGAGGCAATCTCTAATTTTGAATTCAACAATTAATATCAATAAGAAATGAAATTCAAGATCAAGGACTCCATTGGTTGTTAATTTGAATGAATTCATGTTAGAGATGGTCCATGGGCATTTTTTTCATAACGAATACAGACATTAAGGATGAAACAAAATTTCATTTCAAGGTTATTTCACGAAAAAAGTCCTGGTAACAATAAGAGGCGCCTAATTCACATGAGGCGATTAGAATGTCTCGTGATTTAAGAATTAAACCAGTTCACATTTGTACGGAATGGAAACCATGATGAATGACTCCCTTGATTGACAGATTTAAATAGATTTAGAGTTGTAATGTTGTTTATACTTGATTCATTTAATCAATATACTAGGTTGTTTAGCCACATGTGCTAATTTCATGATCAATGTGTCAAAAAGTCTGTTTGGAGTCAAAAGAAGAGCATTGCTTATGAGAAATGATGAGATGCTGTCTCTAATTATGAATTCCACAATTAATATCAATAAGAAATGAATTTCAAGATCAAGGACTCAATTGGTTGTTAAATTGAATGAATTCATGTTATAGATGGTCCATGGGCATTTTTTTCATAACGAATATAGTTATTAAGGATGAAACAAAATTTCATTTCTAGGTTATTTCATGAAAAAAGTCTTTGTAACAATAAGAGGAGCCTAATTCACATGAGGCGATTAGAATGTCTCGTGATTTAAGAATTACACCAGTTCACATTTGTACAGAATGGAAACCATGATGAATGTCTCCTTTGATTGACGGATTTAAATAGATTTAGAGTTGTAATGTTGTTTATACTTGATTGATTTAATCAATATACTAGGTTGTTTAGCCACATGTGTTAATTTCATGATCAATGTGTCAAAAAGTGTGTGTGGAGGCAAAAGAGGAGCCTTGCTAACGACAAATGATGGGAGGCAATCTCTAATTTTGAATTCCAAAATTAATATCAATAAGAAATGAAATTCAAGATCAAGGACTCCATTGTTTGTTAAATTTAATGAATTCATGTTATAGATGGTCCGTGGGCATTTTCTTCATAACGAATATCGTCATTAAGGATGAAGCAAAATTTAATTTCAAGGTTAGTGAATGAAAAAAGTCCTTGTAACAATAAGAGGAGCCTAAATCGCATGAGGCGATTAGAATGTCTCCTGATTTAGGAATTAAACCAGTTCACATTTGTACGGAATGCAAACCACGATGAATGACTCCCTTGATTGACGGATTTAAATAGATTTAGAGTTCTATTGTTGTTTATACTTGTTTGATTCCATCAATATACTAGGATGTTTAGCCACATGTGTTAATTTCATGATCAATGTGTCAAAAAGTGTGTTTGGAGCCAAAAGAGGAGCATTGCTAATGAGAAAAGATGGGAACTGTCTCTAATTTTGAAATCCACAATTAATATCAATAAGAAATGAATTTCAAGATCAAGGACTGCATTGGTTGATAAATTGAATGAATTCATGGTAGAGATGGTCCATGGGCAATTTTTTCATAACGAATATTGTCATTAAGGATGAAACAAAATTTCATTTCAAGGTTATTGCATGAAACAATTCCTGGTAACAATAAGAGGAGCCTAATTCACATGAGGCGATTAGAATGTCTCGTGATTTAAGAATTAAACCAGTTCACATTTCTACGGAATGGAAACCATGATGAATGACTCCTTTGATTGACAGATTTAAATAGATTTAGAGTTGTAATGTTGTTTATACTTGATTGATTTGATCAATATACTAGGTTGTTTTGCAACATGTGTTAATTTCATGATCAATGTGTCAAAAAGTGTGTGAGGAGTCAAAAGACGAGCCTTGCTAACGACAAATGATGGGAGGCAATTTCTAATTTTGAATTCAACAATTAATATCAATAAGAAATGAAATTCAAGATCAAGGACTCCATTGTTTGTTAAATTGAATGAATTCATGTTATAGATTGTCCATGGGCATTTTCTTCATAACAAATATAGTCATTAAGGATGAGGCAAAATTTAATTTCAAGGTTAGTGAATGAAAAAAGTCCTTGTAACAATAAGAGGAGCCGAAATCACATGAGGCGATTAGAATGTCTCGTGATTTAAGAATTAAACCAGTTCACATTTGTACTGAATGGACACCATGATGAATGACTCTTTTGATTGGCGGATTTAAATAGATTTAGAGTTGTAATGTTGTTTATACTTGATTGATTTAAACAATATACTTGGTTGCTTAGCCATATGTATTAATTTCATGATCAATGTGTCAAATAGTGTGTGTGGAGTCAACAGACGAGCCTTGCTAACGACAAATGATGGGAGGCAATCTCTAATTTTGAATTCAACAATTAATATAAATAAGAAATGAAGTTCCAGATCGAGGACTCCATTGTTTGTTAAATTGAATGAATTCATGTTATAGATGGTCCATGGGCATTTTCTTCATAACAAATATAGTCATTAAGGATGACGCAAAATTTAATTTCAAGGTTAGTGAATGAAAAAATTCCTTGTAACAATAAGAGGAGCCTAAATCACATGAGGCAATTAGAATGTCTCCTCATTTAAGAATTAAACCAGTTCACATTTGTACTGAATGCAAACCATGATGAATGACTCCCTTGATTGACGGATTTAAATAGATTTAGAGTTCTAATGTTGTTTATACTTGTTTGATTCAATCAATATACTAGGATGTTTAGCCACATGTGTTAATTTCATGATCAATGTGCCAAAAAGTGTGTTTGGAGTCAAAAGAGGAGCATTGCTAATGAGAAATGATGGGAGGCTGTCTCTAATTTTGAATTCCACAATTAATATCAATAAGAAATGAATTTCAAGATCAAGGACTCCATTGGTTGTTAAATTGAATGAATTCATGTTATAGATGGTCCGTGGGCATTTTTTTCATAACGAATATAGTCATTATGGATGAAGCAAAATTTCATTTCAAGGTTATTGCATGAAAAAAGTCCTGGCCACAATAAGAGGACCCTAATTCAGATGAGGCGATTAGAATGTCTCGTGATTTAAGAATTAAACGAGTTCACGTTTGTACGGAATGGAAACCATGATGAATGACTCCTTTGATTGACAGATTTAAGTAGATTTAGAGTTGTAATGTTGTTGATACTTGATTGATTTAATCAATATACTAGGTTGTTTAGCCACATGTGCTAATTTCATGATCAATGTGTCAAAAAGTGTGTTTGGAGTCAAAAGAGGAGCATTGCTAATGAGAAATGATGGGAGGCTATCTCTAATTTTGAATTCCACAATTAATATCAATAAGAAATCAAATTCAAGATCAAGGACTCCATTGTTTGTTAAATTGAATGAATTCATGTTATAGATAGTCCATGGGCATTTTTTTCATAACGAATATAGTCATTAAGGATGAAACAAAATTTCATTTCAAGGTTATTTCATGAAAATATTCCTGGTAACAATAAGAGGCGCCTAATTCACATGAGGCGATTAGAATGTCTCGTGATTTAAGAATTAAACCAGTTCACATTTGTACGAAATGCAAACCATGATGAATGACTCCCTTGATTGACGGATTTAAATCGATTTAAAGTTGTAATGTTGTTTATACTCGAGTGATTTAATCAATATACTAGGTTGTTTTTCCACATGTGCTAATTTCATGATCAATGTGTCAAAAAGAGTGTTTGGAGTCAAACGACGAGCCTTGCTAAGGACAAATGATGGGAGGCAATCTCTAATTTTGAATTCA
The DNA here is from genome assembly GCA_037897445.1 of Ceriops zippeliana. Lineage (NCBI taxonomy): Eukaryota > Viridiplantae > Streptophyta > Magnoliopsida > Malpighiales > Rhizophoraceae > Ceriops > Ceriops zippeliana. The sequence continues at coordinate 12,877 of JBAPLH010001383.1, read as the reverse complement.
ACAATTAATATCAATAAGAAATCAAATTCAAGATCAAGGACTCCATTGTTTGTTAAATTGAATGAATTCATGTTATAGATAGTCCATGGGCATTTTTTTCATAACGAATATAGTCATTAAGGATGAAACAAAATTTCATTTCAAGGTTATTTCATGAAAATATTCCTGGTAACAATAAGAGGCGCCATATTCACATGAGGCGATTAGAATGTCTCGTGATTTAAGAATTAAACCAGTTCACATTTGTACGGAATGGAAACCATGATGAATGACTCCCTTGATTGACGGATTTAAATCGATTTAAAGTTGTAATGTTGTTTATACTCGAGTGATTTAATCAATATACTAGGTTGTTTTTCCACATGTGCTAATTTCATGATCAATGTGTCAAAAAGTGTGTTTGGAGTCAAAAGAGGAGCATTGCTAATGAGAAATGATGGGAGGCTATCTCTAATTTTGAATTCCACAATTAATATCAATAAGAAATGAATTTCAAGATCAAGGACACCATTGGTTGTTAAACTGAATGAATTCATGTTAAAGATAGTCCATGGGAATTTTTTTCTTAACGAATATAGTCATTAAGGATGAAAGAAAATTTCATTTCAAGGTTATTGCATGAAAAAAGTCCTAGTAACAATAAGTGGAGCCTAATTCACATGAGGCGATTAGAATGTCTTGTGATTTAAGAATTACACCAGTTCACATTTGTACAGAATGGAAACCATCATGAATGTCTCCTTTGATTAACAGATTTAAATAGATTTAGAGTTGTAATGTTGTTTATACTTGATTGACTTAATCAATATACTAGGTTGTTTAGCCACATGTGTTAATTTCATGATCAATGTGTCAAAAAGTGTGTGTGGAGGCAAAAGAGGAGCCTTGCTAACGACAAATGATGGGAAATCTCTAATTTTGAATTCAAAAATTAACATCAATAAGAAATCAAATTCAAGATCAAGGACTCCATTGGTTTTTAAATTGAATGAATTCATTTTATAGATGGTCCATGGGCATTTTTTTCATAACGAATATAGTCATTAAGGATGAAGCAAAATTTAATTTCAAGGTTATTGCATGAAAAACGTCCTGGTAACAATAAAAGGACCCTAATTCACATGAGGCGATTAGAATGTCTCGTGATTTAAGAATTAAACCAGTTCACATTTGTACGGAATGCAAATCATGATGAATGTCTCCTTTGATTGGCGGATTGAAATGGATTTAGAGTTGTAATGTTGTTTATACTTGATTGATTTAATCAATATACTAGGTAGTTTAGCCACATGTGTTAATTTCATGATCAATGTGTCAAAAAGTGTGTTTGGCGTCAAAAGAGGAGCATTGCTAATGAGAAATGATGGGAGGCTGTCTCTAATTTTGAATTCCACAATTAATATCAATAAGAAATGAATTTCAAGATCAAGGACTCCATTGGTTGTTAAATTGAATGAATTCATGTTATAGATGGTCCATGGGCATTTTTTTCATAACGAATATAGTCATTAAGGATGAAGCAAAATTTAATTTCAAGGTTATTGCATGAAAAACGTCCTGGTAACAATAAAAGGACCCTAATTCACATGAGGTGATTAAAATTTGTCGTGATTTAAGAATTAAACCAGTTCACATTTGTACGGAATGCAAACCATGATGAATGACTCCCTTGATTGACGGATTTAAATCGATTTAGAGTTGTAATGGTGTTTATACTTCTTTGATTCAATCAATATACTAGGTTGTTTAGCCACATGTGTTAATTTCATGATCAATGTGTCAAAAAGTGTGTTTCGAGTCAAAAGAGGAGCATTGCTAATGAGACATGATGGGAGGCTATCTCTAATTTTGAATTCCACAATTAATATCAATAAGAAATGAATTTCAAGATCAAGGACTCCATTGGTTGTTAAATTGAATGAATTCATGTTATAGATGGTCCATGGGCATTTTTTTCATAACGAATATAATCATTAAGGATGAAACAAAATTTCATTTCAAGGTTATTGCATGAAAAAAGTCCTGGTAACAATAAGAGGAGCCTAATTCACATGAGGCGATTAGAATGTCTCGTGATTTAAGAATTATACCAGTTCACATTTGAACAGAATGGAAACCATGATGAATGTCTCCTTTGATTGACGGATTTAAATAGATTTAGAGTTGTAATGTTGTTTATACTTGATTGATTTAATCAATATACTAGGTTGTTTAGCCACATGTGCTAATTTCATGACCAATGTGTTAAAAAGTGAGTTTTAAGTCAGAAGAGGAGCATTGCTTATGAGAAATGATGAGAGGCTGTCTCTAATTATGAATTGAACAATTAATATCAATAAGAAATGAATTTCAAGATCAAGGACTCTGTTGGTTGTTAAGTTGAATGAATTCATGTTAGAGATGGTCCATGGGCATTTTTTTCATAACGAATATAGTCATTAAGGATGAAACAAAATTTCATTTCAAGGTTATTGCATGAAAAAAGTCCTGGTAACAATAAGAGGGTCCTAATTCACATGAGGCGATTAGAATGTCTCATGATTTAAGAATTAAACCAGTTCACATTTGTACGGAATGCAAACCATGATGAATGACTCCCTTGATTGACGGACTTAAATCGATTTACAGTTGTAATGTTGTTTATACTTGATTGATTCAATCAAAATACTAGGTTGTTAAGCCACATGTGCTAATTTCACTATCAATGTGTCAAAAAGTGTGTTTGGAGTCAAAAGAGGAGCATTGTTATGTGAAATCATTTAAGGCACTCTCTAATTTTGAATTGAACAATTAATATCAATAAGAAATGAATTTCTAGATCAAGGACTCCATTGCTTGTTAAATTGAATGAATTCATGTTATAGATGGTCCATGGGCATTTTTTTCATAACGAATATAGTCATTAAGGATGAAACAAAATTTCATTTCAAGGTTATTGTATGAAAAAAGTCCGGGTAACAATAAGAGGAGCCTAATTCACGTGAGGCGATTAGAATGTCTCGTGATTTAAGAAATAAACCAGTTCACATTTGTACAGAATGCAAACCATGATGAATGACTCCCTTGATTGACGGATTTAAATCGATTTAGAGTTGTAATGGTGTTGATACTTGTTTGATTCAATCAATATACTAGGTTGTTTAGCCACATGTGTTAATTTCATGATCAATGTGTCAAAAAGTGTGTTTGGAGTCAAAAGAGGAGCATTGCTAATGAGAAATGATGGGAGGCTGTCTCTAATTTTGAATTCCACAATTAATATCAATAAGAAATGAATTTGAAGATCCAGGACTCCATTGGTTGTTAAATTGAATGAATTCATGTTATAGATGGTCCATGGGCATTTTTTTCATAACGAATATAGTCATTAAGGATGAAACAAAATTTCATTTCAAGGTTATTTCATGAAAATATTCCTGGTAACAATAAGAGGCGCCATAATCACATGAGGCGATTAGAATGTCTCGTGATTTAAGAATTAAACCAGTTCACATTTGTACGGAATGGAAACCATGATGAATGACTCCCTTGATTGACGGATTTAAATCGATTTAAAGTTGTAATGTTGTTTATACTCGAGTGATTTAATCAATATACTAGGTTGTTTTTCCACATGTGCTAATTTCATGATCAATGTGTCAAAAAGTGTGTTTGGAGTCAAAAGAGGAGCATTGCTAATGAGAAATGATGGGAGGCTATCTCTAATTTTGAATTCCACAATTAATATCAATAAGAAATGAATTTCAAGATCAAGGACACCATTGGTTGTTAAATTGAATGAATTCATGTTAAAGATAGTCCATGGGAATTTTTTTCTTAACGAATATAGTCATTAAGGATGAAAGAAAATTTCATTTCAAGGTTATTGCATGAAAAAAGTCCTAGTAACAATAAGTGGAGCCTAATTCACATGAGGCGATTAGAATGTCTCGTGATTTAAGAATTACACCAGTTCACATTTGTACAAAATGGAAACCATCATGAATGTCTCCTTTGATTAACGGATTTAAATAGATTTAGAGTTGTAATGTTGTTTATACTTGATTGACTTAATCAATATACTAGGTTGTTTAGCCACATGTGTTAATTTCATGATCAATGTGTCAAAAAGTGTGTGTGGAGGCAAAAGAGGAGCCTTGCTAACGACAAATGATGGGAGGCAATCTCTAATTTTGAATTCAAAAATTAATATCAATAAGAAATGAAATTCAAGATCAAGGACTCCATTGTTTCTTAAGTTTAATGAATTCATGTTATAGATTGTCCGTGGGCATTTTCTTCATAACGAATATAGTAATTAAGGATGAAGCAAAATTTAATTTCAAGGTTATTGCATGAAAAATAGCCCTGCTAACAATAAAAGGAGCCTAATTCACATAAGCACATTAGAATGTCTCATGATTTAAGAATTAAACCAATTCACATTTGTAAGAAATGCAAACCACGATGAATGACACCTTTGGTGGACGGAATTAAATAGATTTAGAGTTTTAAAGGTTTTGATACTTGTTTGATTCAATCAATATAATAGGTTGTTTAGCTACATGTGTTAATTTTATGATCAATGTGTCAAAAAGTGTGTTTGGAGTCAAAAGAGGAGCATTGCTAATGTGAAATCAATTAAGGCACTCTCTAATTTTGAATTGAACAATTAATATCAATAAAAAATGAATTTCAACATCAAGGACTCCATTGGTTGTGAAATTGAATGAATTCATGTTATAGATGGTCCATGGGCATTTTTTTCATAACGAATATAGTCATTAAGGATGAAGCAAAATTTAATTTCAAGGTTATTGCATGAAAAACGTCCTGGTAACAATAAAAGGACCCTAATTCACATGAGGTGATTAAAATTTCTCGTGATTTAAGAATTAAACCAGTTCACATTTGTACGGAATGCAAACCATGATGAATGACTCCCTTGATTGACGGATTTAAATCGATTTAGAGTTGTAATGGAGTTTATACTTGTTTGATTCAATCAATATACTAGGTTGTTTAGCCACATGTGTTAATTTCATGATCAATGTGTCAAAAAGTGTGTTTGGAGTCAAAAGAGGAGCATTGCTAATGAGAAATGATGGGAGGCTGTCTCTAATTTTGAATTCCACAATTAATATCAATAAGAAATGAATTTCAAGATCAAGGACTCCGTTGGTTGTTAAAGTGAAAGAATTCATGCTATAGATGGTCCATAGGCATTTTTTTCATAACGAATAGAGTCATTAAGGATGAAACAAAATTTCATTTCAAGGTTATTGCATGAAAAAAGTTTTGGTAACAATAAGGGGAGCCTAATTCACATGAGGCGATTAGAATGTCTCGTGATTTAAGAATTACACCAGTTCACATTTGTACGGAATGCAAACCATGATGAATGACTCCCTTGATTGACAGATTTAAATCGATTTAGAGTTGTAATGTTGTTTATACTCGAGTGATTTAATCAATATACTAGGTTGTTTTTCCACATGTGCTAATTTCATGATCAATGTGTCAAAAAGTGTGTTTGGAGTCAAAAGAGGAGCATTGCTAATGAGAAATGATGGGAGGCTATCTCTAATTTTGAATTCCACAATTAATATCAATAAGAAATGAATTTCAAGATCAAGGACTCTATTGGTTGTTAAATTGAAAGAATTCATGTTATAGATGGTCCATGGGCATTTTTTTCATAACGAATAGAGTCATTAAGGATGAAACAAAATTTCATTTCAAGGTTATTGCATGAAAAAAGTCTTGGTAACAATAAGGGGAGCCTAATTCACATGAGGCGATTAGAATGTCTCGTGATTTAAGAATTACACCAGTTCACATTTGTACGGAATGCAAACCATGATGAATGACTCCCTTGATTGACAGATTTAAATCGATTTAGAATTGTAATGTTGTTTATACTTGATTGATTTAATCAATATACTAGGTTGTTTAGCCACATGTGTTAATTTCATGATCAATGTGTCAAAAAGTGTGTTTGGAGTCAAAAGAGGAGCATTGCTAATGAGAAATGATGGGAGGCTGTCTCTAATTTTGAATTCCACAATTAATATCAATAAGAAATGAATTTCAAGATCAAGGACTCCATTGGTTGTTAAATTGAATGAATTCATGTTATAGATGGTCCATGGGCATTTTTTTCATAACGAATATATTCATTAAGGATGAAACAAAATTTCATTTCAAGGTTATTGCATGAAAAAAGTCCTGGTAACAATAAGGGGAGCCTAATTCACATGAGGCGATTATAATGTCTCGTGATTTAAGAATTTAACCAGTTCACATTTGTACAGAATGGAAACCATGATGAATGACTCCTTTGATTGACGGATTTAATTAGATTTAGAGTTGTAATGTTGTTTATACTGGATTGATTTAATCAATATACTAGGTTGTTTAGCCACATGTGCTAATTTCATGATCAATGTGTCAAAAAGTGTGTTTGGAGCCAAAAAGGAGCATTGCTTATGAGAAATGATGAGAGGCTGTCTCTAATTATGAATTCCACAATTAATATCAATAAGAAATGAATTTCAAGATCGACGTCTACATTGGTTGTTAAATTGAATGAATTCATGTTAGAGATGGTCCATGGGCATTTTTTTCATAACGAATAGAGTCATTAAGGATGAAACAAAATTTCATTTCAAGGTTATCACATGAAAAAAGTCCTGGTAACAATAAGAGGAGCCTAATTCACATGAGGCGATTAGAATGTCTCGTGATTTAGGAATTAAACCAGTTCACATTTGTACGGAATGGAAACCATGATGAATGACTCCCTTGATTGACGGATTTAAATAGATTTATAGTTGTAATGTTGTTTATACTTGATTGATTGAATCAATTTACTAGGTTGTTTAGCCACATGTGCTAATTTCATGATCAATGTGTCAAAAAGTGTCTTTCGAGTCAAAAGAGGAGCATTGCTAATGAGAAATGATGGGAGGCTATCTCTAATTTTGAATTCCACAATTAATATCAATAAGAAATGAATTTCAAGATCAAGGACTCCATTGGTTGTTAAATTGAATGAATTCATGTTATAGATGGTCCATGGGCATTTTTTTCATAACGAATATAATCATTAAGGATGAAACAAAATTTCATTTCAAGGTTATTGCATGAAAAAAGTCCTGGTAACAATAAGAGGAGCCTAATTCACATGAGGCGATTAGAATGTCTCGTGATTTAAGAATTATACCAGTTCACATTTGAACAGAATGGAAACCATGATGAATGTCTCCTTTGATTGACGGATTTAAATAGATTTAGAGTTGTAATGTTGTTTATACTTGATTGATTTAATCAATATACTAGGTTGTTTAGCCACATGTGTTAATTTCATGATCAATGTGTCAAAAAGTGTGTGTGGAGGAAAAAGAGGAGCCTTGCTAACGACAAATGATGGGAGGCAATCTCTAATTTTGAATTCAAAAATTAATATCAATAAGAAATGAAATTCAAGATCAAGGACTCCATTGTTTCTTAAGTTTAATGAATTCATGTTATAGATTGTCCGTGGGCATTTTCTTCATAACGAATATAGTAATTAAGGATGAAGCAAAATTTAATTTCAAGGTTATTGCATGAAAAATAGCCCTGCTAACAATAAAAGGAGCCTAATTCACATAAGCACATTAGAATGTCTCATGATTTAAGAATTAAACCAATTCACATTTGTAAGAAATGCAAACCACGATGAATGACACCTTTGGTGGACGGAATTAAATAGATTTAGAGTTTTAAAGGTTTTGATACTTGTTTGATTCAATCAATATAATAGGTTGTTTAGCTACATGTGTTAATTTTATGATCAATGTGTCAAAAAGTGTGTTTGGAGTCAAAAGAGGAGCATTGCTAATGTGAAACCATTTGAGGCACTCTCTAATTTTGAATTGAACAATTAATATCAATAAGAAATGAATTTCAAGATCAAGGACTCCATTGGTTTTTAAATTGAATGAATTCATGTTATAGATGGTCCATGGGCATTTTTTTCATAACGAATATAGTCATTAAGGATCAAGCAAAATTTAATTTCAAGGTTATTGCATGAAAAACGTCCTGGTAACAATAAAAGGACCCTAATTCACATGAGGTGATTAAAATTTCTCGTGATTTAAGAATTAAACCAGTTCACATTTGTACGGAATGCAAACCATGATGAATGACTCCCTTGATTGACGGATTTAAATCGATTTAGAGTTGTAATGGAGTTTATACTTGTTTGATTCAATCAATATACTAGGTTGTTTAGCCACATGTGTTAATTTCATGATCAATGTGTCAAAAAGTGTGTTTGGAGTCAAAAGAGGAGCATTGCTAATGAGAAATGATGGGAGGCTGTCTCTAATTTTGAATTCCACAATTAATATCAATAAGAAATGAATTTCAAGATCAAGGACTCCGTTGGTTGTTAAAGTGAAAGAATTCATGTTATAGATGGTCCATAGGCATTTTTTTCATAACGAATAGAGTCATTAAGGATGAAACAAAATTTCATTTCAAGGTTATTGCATGAAAAAAGTTTTGGTAACAATAAGGGGAGCCTAATTCACATGAGGCGATTAGAATGTCTCGTGATTTAAGAATTACACCAGTTCACATTTGTACGGAATGCAAACCATGATGAATGACTCCCTTGATTGACAGATTTAAATCGATTTAGAGTTGTAATGTTGTTTATACTCGAGTGATTTAATCAATATACTAGGTTGTTTTTCCACATGTGCTAATTTCATGATCAATGTGTCAAAAAGTGTGTTTGGAGTCAAAAGAGGAGCATTGCTAATGAGAAATGATGGGAGGCTATCTCTAATTTTGAATTCCACAATTAATATCAATAAGAAATGAATTTCAAGATCAAGGACACCATTGGTTGTTAAATTGAATGAATTCATGTTAAAGATAGTCCATGGGAATTTTTTTCTTAACGAATATAGTCATTAAGGATGAAAGAAAATTTCATTTCAAGGTTATTGCATGAAAAAAGTCCTAGTAACAATAAGTGGAGCCTAATTCACATGAGGCGATTAGAATGTCTCGTGATTTAAGAATTACACCAGTTCACATTTGTACAGAATGGAAAGCATCATGAATGTCTCCTTTGATTAACAGATTTAAATAGATTTAGAGTTGTAATGTTGTTTATACTTGATTGACTTAATCAATATACTAGGTTGTTTAGCCACATGTGTTAATTTCATGATCAATGTGTCAAAAAGTGTGTGTGGAGGCAAAAGAGGAGCCTTGCTAACGACAAATGATGGGAGGCAATCTCTAATTTTGAATTCAAAAATTAATATCAATAAGAAATGAAATTCAAGATCAAGGACTCCATTGTTTCTTAAGTTTAATGAATTCATGTTATAGATTGTCCGTGGGCATTTTCTTCATAACGAATATAGTAATTAAGGATGAAGCAAAATTTAATTTCAAGGTTATTGCATGAAAAATAGCCCTGCTAACAATAAAAGGAGCCTAATTCACATAAGCACATTAGAATGTCTCATGATTTAAGAATTAAACCAATTCACATTTGTAAGAAATGCAAACCACGATGAATGACACCTTTGGTGGACGGAATTAAATAGATTTAGAGTTTTAAAGGTTTTGATACTTGTTTGATTCAATCAATATAATAGGTTGTTTAGCTACATGTGTTAATTTTATGATCAATGTGTCAAAAAGTGTGTTTGGAGTCAAAAGAGGAGCATTGCTAATGTGAAACCATTTGAGGCACTCTCTAATTTTGAATTGAACAATTAATATCAATAAGAAATGAATTTCAAGATCAAGGACTCCATTGGTTTTTAAATTGAATGAATTCATGTTATAGATGGTCCATGGGCATTTTTTTCATAACGAATATAGTCATTAAGGATCAAGCAAAATTTAATTTCAAGGTTATTGCATGAAAAACGTCCTGGTAACAATAAAAGGACCCTAATTCACATGAGGTGATTAAAATTTCTCGTGATTTAAGAATTAAACCAGTTCACATTTGTACGGAATGCAAACCATGATGAATGACTCCCTTGATTGACGGATTTAAATCGATTTAGAGTTGTAATGGAGTTTATACTTGTTTGATTCAATCAATATACTAGGTTGTTTAGCCACATGTGTTAATTTCATGATCAATGTGTCAAAAAGTGTGTTTGGAGTCAAAAGAGGAGCATTGCTAATGAGAAATGATGGGAGGCTGTCTCTAATTTTGAATTCCACAATTAATATCAATAAGAAATGAATTTCAAGATCAAGGACTCCATTGGTTGTTAAATTGAATGAATTCATGTTATAGATGGTCCATGGGCATTTTTTTCATAACGAATAGAGTCATTAAGGATGAAACAAAATTTCATTTCAAGGTTATTGCATGAAAAAAGTCTTGGTAACAATAAGGGGAGCCTAATTCACATGAGGCGATTAGAATGTCTCGTGATTTAAGAATTACACCAGTTCACATTTGTACAGAATGGAAACCATGATGAATGTCTCCTTTGATTGGCGGATTTAAATGGATTTAGAGTTGTAATGTTGTTTATACTTGATTGATTTAATCAATATACTAGGTTGTTTAGCCACATGTGTTAATTTCATGATCAATGTGTCAAAAAGTGTGTTTGGAGTCAAAAGAGGAGCATTGCTAATGAGAAATGATGGGAGGCTGTCTCTAATTTTGAATTCCACAATTAATATCAATAAGAAATGAATTTCAAGATCAAGGACTCCATTGGTTGTTAAATTGAATGAATTCATGTTATAGATGGTCCATGGGCATTTTTTTCATAACGAATATATTCATTAAGGATGAAACAAAATTTCATTTCAAGGTTATTGCATGAAAAAAGTCCTGGTAACAATAAGGGGAGTCTAATTCACATGAGGCGATTATAATGTCTCGTGATTTAAGAATTAAACCAGTTCACATTTGTACAGAATGGAAACCATGATGAATGACTCCTTTGATTGACGGATTTAATTAGATTTAGAGTTGTAATGTTGTTTATACTTGATTGATTTAATCAATATACTAGGTTGTTTAGCCACATGTGCTAATTTCATGATCAATGTGTCAAAAAGTGTGTTTGGAGCCAAAAAGGAGCATTGCTTAAGAGAAATGATGAGAGGCTGTCTCTAATTATGAATTCCACAATTAATATCAATAAGAAATGAATTTCAAGATCAAGGACTCCATTGGTTGTTAAATTGAATGAATTCATGTTAGAGATGGTCCATGGGCATTTTTTTCATAACGAATAGAGTCATTAAGGATGAAACAAAATTTCATTTCAAGGTTATCACATGAAAAAAGTCCTGGTAACAATAAGAGGAGCCTAATTCACATGAGGCGATTAGAATGTCTCGTGATTTAGGAATTAAACCAGTTCACATTTGTACGGAATGGAAACCATGATGAATGACTCCCTTGATTGACGGATTTAAATAGATTTATAGTTGTAATGTTGTTTATACTTGATTGATTGAATCAATTTACTAGGTTGTTTAGCCACATGTGCTAATTTCATGATCAATGTGTCAAAAAGTGTCTTTCGAGTCAAAAGAGGAGCATTGCTAATAAGAAATGATGGGAGGCTATCTCTAATTTTGAATTCCACAATTAATATCAATAAGAAATGAATTTCAAGATCAAGGAGTCCATTGGTTGTTAAATTGAATGAATTCATGTTATAGATGGTCCATGGGCATTTTTTTCATAACGAATATAATCATTAAGGATGAAACAAAATTTCATTTCAAGGTTATTGCATGAAAAAAGTCCTGGTAACAATAAGAGGAGCCTAATTCACATGAGGCGATTAGAATGTCTCGTGATTTAAGAATTATACCAGTTCACATTTGAACAGAATGGAAACCATGATGAATGTCTCCTTTGATTGACGGATTTAAATAGATTTACAGTTGTAATGTTTCTTTTATACTTGATTGATTTAATCAATATACTAGGTTGTTTAGCCACATGTGCTAATTTCATGACCAATGTGTTAAAAAGTGAGTTTTGAGTCAGAAGAGGAGCATTGCTTATGAGAAATGATGAGAGGCTGTCTCTAATTATGAATTGAACAATTTAATATCAATAAGAAATGAATTTCAAGATCAAGGACTCCATTGGTTGTTAAGTTGAATGAATTCATGTTAGAGATGGTCCATGGGCATTTTTTTCATAACGAATATAGTCATTAAGGATGAAACAAAATTTCATTTCAAGGTTATTGCATGAAAAAAGTCCTGGTAACAATAAGAGGGTCCTAATTCACATGAGGCGATTAGAATGTCTCATGATTTAAGAATTAAACCAGTTCACATTTGTACGGAATGCAAACCATGATGAATGACTCCCTTGATTGACGGACTTAAATCGATTTACAGTTGTAATGTTGTTTATACTTGATTGATTCAATCAATATACTAGGTTGTTAAGCCACATGTGCTAATTTCACGATCAATGTGTCAACAAGTGTGTTTGGAGTCAAAAGAGGAGCATTGTTATGTGAAATCATTTGAGGCCCTCTCTAATTTTGAATTGAACAATTAATATCAATAAGAAATTAATTTCTAGATCAAGGACTCCATTGCTTGTTAAATTGAATGAATTCATGTTATAGATGGTCCATGGGCATTTTTTTCATAACGAATATAGTCATTAAGGATGAAACAAAATTTCATTTCAAGGTTATTGTATGAAAAAAGTCCGGGTAACAATAAGAGGAGCCTAATTCACATGAGGCGATTAGAATGTCTCGTGATTTAAGAATTAAACCAGTTCACATTTGTACGGAATGCAAGCCATGATGAATGACTCTGCCTTGATTGACGGATTTAAATAGATTTAGAGTTCTAATGTTGTTTA
>JBAPLH010001382.1:0-18566 GCA_037897445.1 Ceriops zippeliana | reverse complement strand
TGTATTTGTTCTTAGAAAGGACACCAAGATAATTTCATTGTCATTGCATGAAAAATAGTCCTTGCAACAAAAAGAGGAGCATGATTACCATGAGGTCATTAGAAAGTCTCATTATTTAGGCATTAAACCACTTAACATTAGTACAAAATGCTATCCAAGATGAATGACTCATTTGGTTGATGGAAGTAAAGACATTTAGAGTTTTAATGGTGTTTAAACTTGTATGTTTTAATTAATATTCTAGGAAGTTTAACCACAAATGTTCATTTCATGATCACTATATCAAAAAGTGTGTTTGGAACCAAAAAGGAGCCTTGCTTACCAGAAATGGTAGGGGGGACACTTTGTTTTGGATTTCAAACAATTAATATAAAAAAGAAATGCTAATCAAGATCAAGGACACCATTGTTTTTTGGAATTGAACGAATTCATGGTATAAATGGTTCATGGACAATGTTTTGCAATGAATATTGTTCTTAGAAAGGACACAAAGATAATTTCATGGTCATTGCATGAAAAATTGTCCTTGCAACAAAAAGAGGAGCATGATTACCATGAGGTCATTAGAAAGTCTCATTATTTAGGCATTAAACCACTTAACATTAGTACAAAATGCTATCCAAGATGAATGACTCATTTGGTTGATGGAAGTAAAGACATTTAGAGTTTTAATGGTGTTTAAACTTGTATGTTTTAATTAATATTCTAGGAAGTTTAACCACAAATGTTTCATTTCATGATCACTATATCAAAAAGTGTGTTTGGAACCAAAAAGGAGCCTTGCTTACCAGAAATGGTAGGGGGGGGACACTTTATTTTGGATTTCAAACAATTAATATAAAAAAGAAATGCTAATCAAGATCAAGGACACCATTGTTTTTTGGAATTGAACGAATTCATGGTATAAATGGTTCATGGACAATGTTTTGCAATGAATATTGTTCTTAGAAAGGACACAAAGATAATTTCATGGTCATTGCATGAAAAATAGTCCTTGCAACAAAAAGAGGAGCATGATTACCATGAGGTCATTAGAAAGTCTCATTATTTAGGGATTAAACCACTTAACATTAGTACAAAATGCTATCCAAGATGAATGACTCATTTGGTTGATGGAAGTAAAGACATTTAGAGTTTTAATGGTGTTTAAACTTGTATGTTTTAATTAATATTCTAGGAAGTTTAACCACAAATGTTCATTTCATGATCACTATATCAAAAAGTGTGTTTGGAACCAAAAAAAAGGAGCCTTGCTTACCAGAAATGGTAGGGGGGACACTTTATTTTGGATTTCAAACAATTAATATAAAAAAAAAAAATGCTAATCAAGATCAAGGACACCATTGTTTTTTGGAATTGAACGAATTCATGGTATAAAAATGGGTTCATGGACAATGTTTTGCAATGAATATTGTTCTTAGAAAGGACACAAAGATAATTTCATGGTCATTGCATGAAAAATAGTCCTTGCAACAAAAATGAGGAGCATGATTACCATGAGGTCATTAGAAAGTCTCATTATTTAGGGATTAAACCACTTAACATTAGCACAAAATGCTATCCAAGATGAATGACTCATTTGGTTGATGGAAGTAAAGACATTTAGAGTTTTAATGGTGTTTAAAACTTGTATGTTTTAATTAATATTCTAGGAAGTTTAACCACAAATGTTCATTTCATGATCACTATATCAAAAAGTGTGTTTGGAACCAAAAAGGAGCCTTGCTTACCAGAAATGGTAGGGGGGGGACACTTTATTTTGGATTTCAAACAATTAATATAAAAAAAGAAATGCTAATCGAGATCAAGGACACCATTGTTTTTTGGAATTGAACGAATTCATGGTATAAATGGTTCATGGACAATGTTTTGCAATGAATATTGTTCTTAGAAAGGACACAAAGATAATTTCATGGTCATCGCATGAAAAAATAGTCCTTGCAACAAAAAAAGAGGAGCATGATTACCATGAGGTCATTAGAAAGTCTCATTATTTAGGGATTAAAAACACTTAACATTAGTACAAAATGCTATCCAAGATGAATGACTCATTTGGTTGATGGAAGTAAAGACATTTAGAGTTTTAATGGTGTTTAAAAACTTGTATGTTTTAATTAATATTCTAGGAAAGTTTAACCACAAATGTTTATTTCATGATCACTATATCAAAAAGTGTGTTTGGAACCAAAAAGGAGCCTTGCTTACCAGAAATGGTAGGGGGGGACACTTTATTTTGGATTTCAAACAATTAATATAAAAAAAAAAAATGCTAATCAAGATCAAGGACACCATTGTTTTTGGAATTGAACGAATTCATGGTATAAATGGTTCATGGACAATGTTTTGCAATGAATATTGTTCTTAGAAAGGACACAAAGATAATTTCATGGTCATTGCATGAAAAATAGTCCTTGCAACAAAAAAAGAGGAGCATGATTACCATGAGGTCATTAGAAAGTCTCATTATTTAGGGATTAAACCACTTAACATTAGTACAAAAAATGCTATCCAAGATGAATGACTCATTTGGTTGATGGAAGTAAAAGACATTTAGAGTTTTAATGGTGTTTAAACTTGTATGTTTTAATTAATATTCTAGGAAGTTTAACCACAAATGTTCATTTCATGATCACTATATCAAAAAAAGTGTGTTTGGAACCAAAAAAGGAGCCTTGCTTACCAGAAATGGTAGGGGGGGACACTTTATTTTGGATTTCAAACAATTAATATAAAAAAAAGAAAATGCTAATCAAGATCAAGGACACCATTGTTTTTTGGAATTGAACGAATTCATGGTATAAATGGTTCATGGACAATGTTTTGCAATGAATATTGTTCTTAGAAAGGACACAAAGATAATTTCATGGTCATTGCATGAAAAAATAGTCCTTGCAACAAAAAAAAGAGGAGCATGATTACCATGAGGTCATTAGAAAGTCTCATTATTTAGGGATTAAACCACTTAACATTAGTACAAAATGCTATCCAAGATGAATGACTCATTTGGTTGATGGAAGTAAAGACATTTAGAGTTTTAATGGTGTTTAAACTTGTATGTTTTAATTATTATATTCTAGGAAGTTTAACCACAAATGTTCATTTCATGATCACTATATCAAAAAGTGTGTTTGGAACCAAAAAGGAGCCTTGCTTACCAGAAATGGTAGGGGGGGGGGACTTTTATTTTGGATTTCAAACAATTAATATAAAAAAAGAAATGCTAATCAAGATCAAGGACACCATTGTTTTTTTTGAAATTGAACGAATTCATGGTATAAATGGTTCATGGACAATGTTTTGCAATGAATATTGTTCTTAGAAAGGACACAAAGATAATTTCATGGTCATTGCATGAAAAAAAGTAGTCCTTGCAACAAAAAAGAGGAGCATGATTACCATGAGGTCATTAGAAAGTCTCATTATTTTAGGATTTAAACCACTTAACATTAGTACAAAAAATGCTATCCAAGATGAATGACTCATTTGGTTGATGGAAGTAAAGACATTTAGAGTTTTAATGGTGTTTAAACTTGTATGTTTTAATTAATATTATTCTAGGAAGTTTAACCACAAATGTTTATTTCATGATCACTATATCAAAAAGTGTGTTTGGAACCAAAAAGGAGCCTTGCTTACCAGAAATGGTAGGGGGGACACTTTATTTTGGATTTCAAACAATTAATATAAAAAAAAAAATGCTAATCAAGATCAAGGACACCATTGTTTTTTGGAATTGAAACGAATTCATGGTATAAATGGTTCATGGACAATGTTTTGCAATGAATATTGTTCTTAGAAAGGACACAAGATAATTTCATGGTCATTGCATGAAAAAAATAGTCCTTGCAACAAAAAAAGGAGCATGATTACCATGAGGTCATTAGAAAGTCTCATTATTTAGGCATTAAACCACTTAACATTAGTACAAAATGCTATCCAAGATGAATGACTCATTTGGTTGATGGAAGTAAAGACATTTAGAGTTTTAATGGTGTTTAAAACTTGTATGTTTTAATTAATATTCTTCTAGGAAGTTTAACCACAAATGTTCATTTCATGATCACTATATCAAAAAGTGTATTTGGAACCAACAAGGAGCCTTGGTTACCAGAAATGGTAGGGGGGGACACTTTTTTTTGGATTTCAAACAATTGATATAAAAAAGAAATGCTAATCGAGATCAAGGACACCATTGTTTTTTTGGAAATTGAACGAATTCATGGTATAAATGGTTCATGGACAATGTTTTGCAATGAATATTGTTCTTAGAAAGGACACAAAGATAATTTCATGGTCATTGCATGAAAAATTGTCCTTGCAACAAAAAGAGGAGCATGATTACCATGAGGTCATTAGAAAGTCTCATTATTTAGGGATTAAACCACTTAACATTAGTACAAAATGCTATCCAAGATGAATGACTCATTTGGTTGATGGAAGTAAAGACATTTAGAGTTTTAATGGTGTTTAAACTTGTATGTTTTAATTAATATTCTAGGAAGTTTAACCACAAATGTTCATTTCATGATCACACTATATCAAAAAAAAGTGTGTGTTTTTGGAACCAAAAAGGAGCCTTGCTTACCAGAAATGGTAGGGGGGGACACTTTATTTTGGATTTCAAACAATTAATATAAAAAAAAAAAATGCTAATCAAGATCAAGGACACCATTGTTTTTTGAAATTGAACGAATTCATGGTATAAATGGTTCATGGACAATGTTTTTTTGCAATGAATATTGTTCTTAGAAAGGACACCAAGATAATTTCATGGTCATTGCATGAAAAAATAGTCCTTGTAACAAAAAGAGGAGCATGATTTCCATGAGGTCATTAGAAAGTCTCATTATTTAGGGATTAAACCACTTAACATTAGTACAAAATGCTATCCAAGATGAATGACTCATTTGGTTGATGGAAGTAAAGACATTTAGAGTTTTTAATGGTGTTTAAACTTGTATGTTTTAATTAATATTCTAGGAAGTTTAACCACAAAATGTTTATTTCATGATCACTATATCAAAAAGTGTGTTTGGAACCAAAAAAGGAGCCTTGCTTACCAGAAATGGTAGGGGGGACACTTTTTTTTGGATTTCAAACAATTAATATAAAAAAAAAAAATGCTAATCAAGATCAAGGACACCATTGTTTTTTGGAATTGAACGAATTCATGGTATAAATGGTTCATGGACAATGTTTTGCAATGAATATTGTTCTTAGAAAGGACACAAAGATAATTTCATGGTCATTGCATGAAAAATAGTCCTTGCAACAAAAAGAGGAGCATGATTACCATGAGGTCATCATTAGAAAGTCTCATTATTTAGGGATTAAACCACTTAACATTAGTACAAAATGCTATCCAAGATGAATGACTCATTTGGTTGATGGAAGTAAAGACATTTAGAGTTTTAATGGTGTTTAAACTTGTATGTTTTAATTAATATTCTAGGAAGTTTAACCACAAATGTTTCATTTCATGATCATCATATATCAAAAAGTGTGTTTGGAAACCAAAAAAAGGAGCCTTGCTTACCAGAAATGGTAGGGGGGACACTTTTTTTTTGGATTTCAAACAATTAATATAAAAAAAGAATGCTAATCAAGATCAAGGACACCATTGTTTTTTGGAATTGAACGAATTCATGGTATAAAAATGGTTTCATGGACAATGTTTTGCAATGAATATTGTTCTTAGAAAGGACACAAAAGATAATTTCATGGTCATTGCATGAAAAAAATAGTCCTTGCAACAAAAAAAGGAGGAGCATGATTACCATGAGGTCATTAGAAAGTCTCATTATTTATTTAGGGTTAAACCACTTAACATTAGTACAAAAATGCTATCCAAGATGAATGACTCATTTGGTTGATGGAAGTAAAGACATTTAGAGTTTTAATGGTGTTTAAACTTGTATGTTTTAATTAATATTCTAGGAAGTTTAACCACAAATGTTTATTTCATGATCACTATATCAAAAAAAAGTGTTTTGGAACCAAAAAAGGAGCCTTGCTTACCAGAAATGGTAGGGGGGGGACACTTTATTTTGGATTTCAAACAATTAATATATAAAAAAAAAATGCTAATCAAGATCAAGGACACCATTGTTTTTTTTGAAATTGAACGAATTCATGGTATAAATGGTTCATGGACAATGTTTTGCAATGAATATTGTTCTTAGAAAGGACACAAAGATAATTTCATGGTCATATTGCATGAAAAAAAAAAGTCCTTGCAACAAAAAGAGGAGCATGATTACCATGAGGTCATTAGAAAGTCTCATTATTTAGGGATTAAACCACTTAACATTAGTACACAAAATGCTATCCAAGATGAATGACTCATTTGGTTGATGGAAGTAAAGACATTTAGAGTTTTAATGGTGTTTAAACTTGTATGTTTTAATTAATATTCTAGGAAGTTTAACCACAAAATGTTTATTTCATGATCACTATATCAAAAAGTGTGTTTGGAACCAAAAAAGAGCCTTGCTTACCAGAAATGGTAGGGGGGGACACTTTTTTTTGGATTTCAAACAATTAATATAAAAAAAAAAAAGAAATGCTAATCGAGATCAAGGACACCATTGTTTTTTGGAATTGAACGAATTCATGGTATAAATGGTTCATGGACAATGTTTTGCAATGAATATTGTTCTTAGAAAAAGGACACAAAGATAATTTCATGGTCATTGCATGAAAAATAGTCCTTGCAACAAAAAAAGAGGAGCATGATTACCATGAGGTCATTAGAAAGTCTCATTATTATTTAGGGATTAAAACCACTTAACATTAGTACAAAATGCTATCCAAGATGATGAATGACTCATTTGGTTGATGGAAGTAAAGACATTTAGAGTTTTAATGGTGTTTAAACTTGTATGTTTTAATTAATATTCTAGGAAGTTTAACCACAAATGTTTATTTCATGATCACTATATATCAAAAAGTGTGTGTTTTGAACCAAAAAGGAGCCTTGCTTACCAGAAATGGTAGGGGGGGACACTTTTTTTTTGGATTTCAAACAATTAATATAAAAAAAAAAATGCTAATCAAGATCAAGGACACCATTGTTTTTTTTTGGAATTGAACGAATTCATGGTATAAATGGTTCATGGACAATGTTTTGCAATGAATATTGTTCTTAGAAAGGACACAAAGATAATTTCATTTCATGGTGATTGCATGCATGAAAAATAGTCCTTCCTGCAACAAAAAAAGAGGAGCATGATTACCATGAGGTCATTAGAAAAAGTCTCATTATTTAGGGATTAAAACCACTTAACATTAGTACAAAATGCTATCCAAGATGAATGACTCATTTGGTTGATGGAAGTAAAGACATTTAGAGTTTTAATGGTGTTTAAAACTTGTATGTTTTAATTAATATTCTAGGAAGTTTAACCACAAATGTTTTTTTCATGATCACTATATCAAAAAGTGTGTGTTTGAAAAAAAAGGAGCCTTGCTTACCAGAAAAAAATGGTAGGGGGGGACACTTTTTTTTGGATTTCAAACAATTAATATAAAAAAAAAAAAATGCTAATCAAGATCAAGGACACCATTGTTTTTTTGGAATTGAACGAATTCATGGTATAAATGGTTCATGGACAATGTTTTGCAATGAATATTGTTCTTAGAAAGGACACAAAATAATTTCATGGTCATTGCATGAAAAATAGTCCTTGCAACAAAAAAGGGAGCATGATTACCATGAGGTCATTAGAAAGTCTCATTATTTAGGGATTAAACCACTTAACATTAGTACAAAATGCTATCCAAGATGAATGACTCATTTGGTTGATGGAAGTAAAGACATTTAGAGTTTTTTAATGGTGTTTAAAACTTGTATGTTTTAATTAATATTCTAGGAAGTTTAACCACAAAAATGTTTATTTCATGATCACTATATCAAAAAAAGTGTGTTTGGAACCAAAAAGGAGCCTTGCTTACCAGAAATGGTAGGGGGGACACTTTATTTTGGATTTCAAAAACAATTAATATAAAAAAAAAAATGCTAATCAAGATCAAGGACACCATTGTTTTTTTGGAATTGAACGAATTCATGGTATAAAATGGTTCATGGACAATGTTTTGCAATGAATATTGTTCTTAGAAAGGACACAAAGATAATTTCATGGTCATTGCATGAAAAATAGTCCTTGCAACAAAAAAAGGAGGAGCATGATTACCATGAGGTCATTAGAAAGTCTCTCATTATTTAGGGATTAAACCACTTAACATTAGTACAAAATGCTATCCAAGATGAATGACTCATTTGGTTGATGGAAGTAAAGACATTTAGAGTTTTAATGGTGTTTAAACTTGTATGTTTTAATTAATATTCTAGGAAGTTTAACCACAAATGTTTATTTCATGATCACTATATCAAAAAGTGTGTTTGGAACCAAAAAGGAGCCTTGCTTACCAGAAATGGTAGGGGGGACACTTTATTTTGGATTTCAAACAATTAATATAAAAAAAAAAAAATGCTAATCAAGATCAAGGACACCATTGTTTTTTGGAATTGAACGAATTCATGGTATAAATGGTTCATGGACAATGTTTTGCAATGAATATTGTTCTTAGAAAGGACACACAAAGATAATTTCATGGTGATTGCATGAAAAATAGTCCTTGCAACAAAAAGAGGAGCATGATTACCATGAGGTCATTAGAAAGTCTCATTATTTAGGGATTAAACCACACTTAACATTAGTTAGCACAAAATGCTATCCAAGATGAATGACTCATTTGGTTGATGGAAGTAAAGACATTTAGAGTTTTAATGGTGTTTAAACTTGTATGTTTTAATTAATATATTCTAGGAAGTTTAACCACAAATGTTCATTTCATGATCACTATATCAAAAAGTGTGTTTGGGAACCAAAAAGGAGCCTTGCTTACCAGAAATGGTAGGGGGGACACTTTATTTTTGGATTTCAAACAATTAATATAAAAAAAAAAAATGCTAATCAAGATCAAGGACACCATTGTTTTTTTTGAAATTGAACGAATTCATGGTATAAATGGTTCATGGACAATGTTTTGCAATGAATATTGTTCTTAGAAAGGACACAAAGATAATTTTCATGGTCATTGCATGAAAAATAGTCCTTGCAACAAAAAGAGGAGCATGATTACCATGAGGTCATTAGAAAGTCTCATTATTATTAGGGATTAAACCACTTAACATTAGTACAAAAAATGCTATCCAAGATGAATGACTCATTTGGTTGATGGAAGTAAAGACATTTAGAGTTTTAATGGTGTTTAAACTTGTATGTTTTAATTAATATTCTAGGAAGTTTAACCACAAATGTTTATTCATGATCACTATATCAAAAAAGTGTGTTTGGAACCAAAAAAAGGAGCCTTGCTTACCAGAAAATGGTAGGGGGGGACACTTTATTTTGGGATTTCAAACAATTAATATAAAAAAAGAAAAATGCTAATCAAGATCAAGGACACCATTGTTTTTTGGAAATTGAACGAATTCATGGTATAAATGGTTCATGGACAATGTTTTGCAATGAATATTGTTCTTAGAAAGGACACAAGATAAATTTTCATGGTCATTGCATGAAAAATAGTCCTTGCAACAAAAAGAGGAGCATGATTACCATGAGGTCATTAGAAAAAGTCTCATTATTTAGGCATTAAACCACTTAACATTAGTACAAAATGCTATCCAAGATGAATGACTCATTTGGTTGATGGAAGTAAAGACATTTAGAGTTTTAATGGTGTTTAAACTTGTATGTTTTAATTAATATTTCTAGGAAGTTTTTAACCACAAATGTTTATTCATGATCACTATATATCAAAATGTGTTGTTTGGAACCAAAAAGGAGCCTTGCTTACCAGAAATGGTAGGGGGGACACTTTTTTTTGGATTTCAAACAATTAATATAAAAAAAAAATGCTAATCAAGATCAAGGACACCATTGTTTTTTTGGAATTGAAACGAATTCATGGTATAAATGGTTCATGGACAATGTTTTGCAATGAATATTGTTCTTAGAAAGGACACAAAGATAATTTTTCATGGTCATTGCATGAAAAATAGTCCTTGCAACAAAAAAAAAGGGAGCATGATTACCATGAGGTCATTAGAAAGTCTCATTATTTTTAGGGATTAAACCACTTAACATTAGTACAAAAATGCTATCCAAGATGAATGACTCATTTGGTTGATGGAAGTAAAGACATTTAGAGTTTTAATGGTGTTTAAACTTGTATGTTTTAATTAATATTCTAGGAAGTTTAACCACAAATGTTCATTTCATGATCACTATATCAAAAAGTGTGTTTGGAACCAAAAAGGAGCCTTGCTTACCAGAAATGGTAGGGGGGACACTTTTTTTTTTGGATTTCAAACAATTAATATAAAAAAAAGAAATGCTAATCAAGATCAAGGACACCATTGTTTTTTTTGAAATTGAACGAATTCATGGTATAAATGGTTCATGGACAATGTTTTTTGCAATGAATATTGTTCTTAGAAAGGACACAAAGAATAATTTCATGGTCATTGCATGAAAAATAGTCCTTGCAACAAAAAAAGAGGAGCATGATTACCATGAGGTCATTAGAAAGTCTCATTATTTTTTAGGGATTAAACCACTTAACATTAGTACAAAATGCTATCCAAGATGAATGACTCATTTGGTTGATGGAAGTAAAGACATTTAGAGTTTTAATGGTGTTTAAAACTTGTATGTTTTAATTAATATTCTAGGAAGTTTAACCACAAATGTTTATTTCATGATCACTATATCAAAAAGTGTGTTTGGAAACCAAAAAGGAGCCTTGCTTACCCAGAAATGGTAGGGGGGACACTTTTTTGTTTTGGATTTCAAACAATTTAATATAAAAAAAAAAATGCTAATCAAGATCAAGGACACACATTGTTTTTTGGAATTGAACGAATTCATGGTATAAATGGTTCATGGACAATGTTTTGCAATGAATATTGTTCTTAGAAAGGACACAAAGATAATTTCATGGTCATTGCATGAAAAAAAATAGTCCTTGCAACAAAAAAGAGGAGCATGATTACCATGAGGTCATTAGAAAGTCTCATTATTTAGGGATTAAACCACTTAACATTAGTACAAAATGCTATCCAAGATGAATGACTCATTTGGTTGATGGAAGTAAAGACATTTAGAGTTTTAATGGGTGTTTAAAAACTTGTATGTTTTAATTAATATTCTAGGAAGTTTAACCACAAATGTTCATTTCATGATCACTATATCAAAAAAAAGTGTTTTGGAACCAAAAAGGAGCCTTGCTTACCAGAAATGGTAGGGGGGACACTTTATTTTGGATTTCAAACAAATTAATATAAAAAAAAAAAAATGCTAATCAAGATCAAGGACACCATTGTTTTTTGGAATTGAACGAATTCAATTCATGGTAAAATGGTTCATGGACAATGTTTTGCAATGAATATTGTTCTTAGAAAGGACACACAAAGATAATTTCATGGTCATTGCATGAAAAATAGTCCTCCTCGCAAAAAAAAGAGGAGCATGATTACCATGAGGTCATTAGAAAGTCTCATTATTTAGGGATTAAACCACTTAACATTAGTACAAAAAATGCTATCCAAGATGAATGACTCATTTGGTTGATGGAAGTAAAGACATTTAGAGTTTTAATGGTGTTTAAACTTGTATGTTTTAATTAATATTCTAGGAAGTTTAACCACAAATGTTTATTTCATGATCACTATATCAAAAAGTGTGTTTGGAACCAAAAAGGAGGAGCCTTGCTTACCAGAAATGGTAGGGGGGGGACACTTTATTTTGGATTTCAAACAATTAATATAAAAAAAAAAAAATGCTAATCAAGATCAAGGACACCATTGTTTTTTTTGGAATTGAACGAATTCATGGTATAAATGGTTCATGGACAATGTTTTGCAATGAATATTGTTCTTAGAAAGGACACAAAGATAATTTCATGGTCATTGCATGAAAAAAATAGTCCTTGCAACAAAAAGAGGAGCATGATTACCATGAGGTCATTAGAAAGTCTCATTATTTAGGGATTAAACCACTTAACATTAGTACAAAATGCTATCCAAGATGAATGACTCATTTGGTTGATGGAAGTAAAGACATTTAGAGTTTTAATGGTGTTTAAACTTGTATGTTTTAATTAATATTCTAGGAAGTTTAACCACAAAATGTTCATTTTCATGATCACTATATCAAAAAGTGTGTTTGGAACCAAAAAGGAGCCTTGCTTACCAGAAATGGTAGGGGGGGGGACACTTTATTTTGGATTTCAAACAATTAATATAAAAAAAAAAAAAAATGCTAATCAAGATCAAGGACACCATTGTTTTTTTGGAATTGAACGAATTCATGGTATAAATGGTTCATGGACAATGTTTTGCAATGAATATTGTTCTTAGAAAGGACACAAAGATAATTTCATGGTCATTGCATGAAAAATAGTCCTTGCAACAAAAAGAGGAGCATGATTACCATGAGGTCATTAGAAAGTCTCATTATTTAGGGATTAAACCACTTAACATTAGTACAAAATGCTATCCAAGATGAATGACTCATTTGGTTGATGGAAGTAAAGACATTTAGAGTTTTAATGGTGTTTAAAACTTGTATGTTTTTAATTAATATTCTAGGAAGTTTAACCACAAATGTTTATTTCATGATCACTATATCAAAAAAAAGTGTGTTTGGAACCAAAAAGGAGCCTTGCTTACCAGAAATGGTAGGGGGGACACTTTTATTTTGGATTTCAAACAATTAATATAAAAAAAAGAAATGCTAATCAAGATCAAGGACACCATTGTTTTTTGGAATTGAACGAATTCATGGTGGTATAAATGGTTCATGGACAATGTTTTGCAATGAATATTGTTCTTAGAAAGGACACAAAGATAATTTTTCATGGTCATTGCATGAAAAATAGTCCTTGCAACAAAAAGAGGAGCATGATTACCATGAGGTCATTAGAAAGTCTCATTATTTAGGGATTAAACCACTTAACATTAGTACAAAATGCTATCCAAGATGAATGACTCATTTGGTTGATGGAAGTAAAGACATTTAGAGTTTTAATGGTGTTTAAACTTGTATGTTTTAATTAATATTCTAGGAAGTTTAACCACAAATGTTTTTCATGATCACTATATCAAAAAGTGTGTTTGGAACCAAAAAGGAGCCTTGCTTACCAGAAATGGTAGGGGGGACACTTTATTTTGGATTTCAAACAATTAATATAAAAAAGAAATGCTAATCAAGATCAAGGACACCATTGTTTTTTGGAATTGAACGAATTCATGGTATAAATGGTTCATGGACAATGTTTTGCAATGAATATTGTTCTTAGAAAGGACACCAAGATAATTTCATGGTGATTGCATGAAAAATAGTCCTTGCAACAAAAAGAGGAGCATGATTACCATGAGCTCATTAGAAAGTCTCATTATTTAGGCATTAAACCACTTAACATTAGCACAAAATGCTATCCAAGATGAATGACTCATTTGGTTGATGGAAGTAAAGACATTTAGAGTTTTAATGGTGTTTAAACTTGTATGTTTTAATTAATATTCTAGGAAGTTTAACCACAAATGTTCATTTCATGATCACTATATCAAAAAGTGTGTTTGGAACCAAAAAGGAGCCTTGCTTACCAGAAATGGTAGGGGGGACACTTTATTTTGGATTTCAAACAATTAATATAAAAAAAAAAATGCTAATCGAGATCAAGGACACCATTGTTTTTTGGAATTGAACGAATTCATGGTATAAATGGTTCATGGACAATGTTTTGCAATGAATATTGTTCTTAGAAAGGACACAAAGATAATTTCATGGTCATCGCATGAAAAAATGTCCTCGCAACAAAAAGAGGAGCATGATTACCATGAGGTCATTAGAAAGTCTCATTATTTAGGGATTAAACCACTTAACATTAGTACAAAATGCTATCCAAGATGAATGACTCATTTGGTTGATGGAAGTAAAGACATTTAGAGTTTTAATGGTGTTTAAACTTGTATGTTTTAATTAATATTCTAGGAAGTTTAACCACAAATGTTTATTCATGATCACTATATCAAAAGTGTGTTTGGAACCAAAAAGGAGCCTTGCTTACCAGAAATGGTAGGGGGGACACTTTATTTTGGATTTCAAACAATTAATATAAAAAAAAAATGCTAATCAAGATCAAGGACACCATTGTTTTTTGGAATTGAACGAATTCATGGTATAAATGGTTCATGGACAATGTTTTGCAATGAATATTGTTCTTAGAAAGGACACAAAGATAATTTCATGGTCATTGCATGAAAAATAGTCCTTGCAACAAAAAAAGGAGCATGATTACCATGAGGTCATTAGAAAGTCTCATTATTTAGGGATTAAACCACTTAACATTAGTACAAAATGCTATCCAAGATGAATGACTCATTTGGTTGATGGAAGTAAAGACATTTAGAGTTTTAATGGTGTTTAAACTTGTATGTTTTAATTAATATTCTAGGAAGTTTAACCACAAATGTTTATTCATGATCACTATATCAAAAGTGTGTTTGGAACCAAAAAGGAGCCTTGCTTACCAGAAATGGTAGGGGGGACACTTTTTTTTTGGATTTCAAACAATTAATATAAAAAAAAACAAAATGCTAATCAAGATCAAGGACACCATTGTTTTTTTTGAAATTGAACGAATTCATGGTATAAAATGGTTCATGGACAATGTTTTGCAATGAATATTGTTCTTAGAAAGGACACAAAGATAATTTCATGGTCATTGCATGAAAAATAGTCCTTGCAACAAAAAGAGGAGCATGATTACCATGAGGTCATTAGAAAGTCTCATTATTTAGGGATTAAACCACTTAACATTAGTACAAAATGCTATCCAAGATGAATGACTCATTTGGTTGATGGAAGTAAAGACATTTAGAGTTTTTTAATGGTGTTTTTTACTTGTATGTTTTAATTAATATTTCTAGGAAGTTTAACCACAAATGTTTATTTCATGATCACTATATCAAAAAGTGTGTTTTGAAACAAAAAAGGAGCCTTGCTTACCAGAAATGGTAGGGGGGACACTTTATTGTGGATTTGAAACAATTAATATAAAAAAGAA
Source organism: Ceriops zippeliana (assembly GCA_037897445.1). Taxonomy (NCBI): domain Eukaryota; kingdom Viridiplantae; phylum Streptophyta; class Magnoliopsida; order Malpighiales; family Rhizophoraceae; genus Ceriops; species Ceriops zippeliana. Next base: position 3,428 of record JBAPLH010001382.1, on the reverse strand, counting down.
ATGCTAATGAAGATCAAGGACACCATTGTTTTTTGAAATTGATCGAATTCATGGTATAAATGGTTCATGGACAATGTTTTGCAATGAATATTGTTCTTAGAAAGGACACAAAGATAATTTCATGGTGATTGCATGAAAAATAGTCCTTGCAACAAAAATGGGTGCATGATTACCATGAGGTCATTAGAAAGTCTCCTTATTTAGGGATTAAACCACTTAACATTAGTACAAAATGCTATCCAAGATGAATGACTCATTTGGTTTGATGGAAGTAAAGACATTTAGAGTTTTAATGGTGTTTAAAAACTTGTATGTTTTAATTAATATTCTAGGAAGTTTAACCACAAAAATGTTTATTTCATGATGATCACTATATCAAAAAAAGTGTGTTTGGAAACCAAAAAGGAGGAGCTTTGCTTACCAGAAATGGTAGGGGGGACACTTTATTTTGGATTTCAAACAATTAATATAAAAAAAAAAAAATGCTAATCAAGATCAAGGACACCATTGTTTTTTGGAATTGAACGAATTCATGGTATAAATGGTTCATGGACAATGTTTTGCAATGAATATTGTTCTTAGAAAGGACACAAAGATAATTTCATGGTCATTGCATGAAAAATAGTCCTTGCAACAAAAAGAGGAGCATGATTACCATGAGGTCATTAGAAAGTCTCATTATTTAGGCATTAAACCACTTAACATTAGTACAAAATGCTATCCAAGATGAATGACTCATTTGGTTGATGGAAGTAAAGACATTTAGAGTTTTAATGGTGTTTAAACTTGTATGTTTTAATTAATATTCTAGGAAGTTTAACCACAAATGTTTATTTCATGATCACTATATCAAAAAGTGTGTTTGGAACCAAAAAGGAGCCTTGCTTACCAGAAATGGTAGGGGGGACACTTTATTTTGGATTTCAAACAATTAATATAAAAAAAAAAAAATGCTAATCAGATCAAGGACACCATTGTTTTTTTGGAATTGAACGAATTCATGGTATAAATGGTTCATGGACAATGTTTTGCAATGAATATTGTTCTTAGAAAGGACACAAAGATAATTTCATGGTCATTGCATGAATGAAAAATAGTCCTTGCAACAAAAAGAGGAGCATGATTACCATGAGGTCATTAGAAAAAGTCTCATTATTTAGGGATTAAACCACTTAACATTAGTACAAAATGCTATCCAAGATGAATGACTCATTTGGTTGATGGAAGTAAAGACATTTAGAGTTTTAATGGTGTTTAAACTTGTATGTTTTAATTAATATTCTAGGAAGTTTAACCACAAATGTTTATTTTCATGATCACTATATCAAAAAGTGTGTTTGGAACCAAAAAAGGAGCCTTGCTTACCAGAAATGGTAGGGGGGACACTTTATTTTTGGATTTCAAACAATTAATATAAAAAAAAAAATGCTAATCAAGATCAAGGACACCATTGTTTTTTTTTGAAATTGAACGAATTCATGGTATAAATGGTTCATGGACAATGTTTTGCAATGAATATTTCTTCTTAGAAAGGACACACAATAATAATTTCATGGTCATTGCATGAAAAATAGTCCTTGCAACAAAAAAAGAGGAGCATGATTACCATGAGGTCATTAGAAAGTCTCATTATTTAGGGATTAAACCACTTAACATTAGCACAAAATGCTATCCAAGATGAATGACTCATTTGGTTGATGGAAGTAAAGACATTTAGAGTTTTAATGGTGTTTAAACTTGTATGTTTTAATTAATATTCTAGGAAGTTTAACCACAAATGTTCATTTCATGATCACTATATCAAAAAAAGTGTGTTTGGAACCAAAAAGGAGCCTTGCTTACCAGAAATGGTAGGGGGGACACTTTTTTTTTGGATTTCAAACAATTAATATAAAAAAAAAAATGCTAATCAAGATCAAGGACACCATTGTTTTTTTGGAAATTGAACGAATTCATGGTATAAATGGTTCATGGACAATGTTTTGCAATGAATATTGTTCTTAGAAAGGACACAAAGATAATTTCATGGTCATTGCATGAAAAATAGTCCTTGCAACAAAAAAGAGGAGCAGCATGATTACCATGAGGTCATTAGAAAGTCTCATTATTTAGGGATTAAACCACTTAACATTAGTACAAAAATGCTATATCCAAGATGAATGACTCATTTGGTTGATGGAAGTAAAGACATTTAGAGTTTTAATGGTGTTTAAACTTGTATGTTTTAATTAATATTCTAGGAAGTTTAACCACAAATGTTTATTTCATGATCACTATATCAAAAAAGTGTGTTTGGAACCAAAAAGGAGCCTTGCTTACCAGAAATGGTAGGGGGGGACACTTTATTTTGGATTTCAAACAATTAATATAAAAAAAAAAATGCTAATCAAGATCAAGGACACCATTGTTTTTTTTGAATTGAACGAATTCATGGTATAAATGGTTCATGGACAATGTTTTGCAATGAATATTGTTCTTAGAAAGGACACCAAGATAATTTCATGGTCATTGCATGAAAAATAGTCCTTGCAACAAAAAGAGGAGCATGATTACCATGAGGTCATTAGAAAGTCTCATTATTTAGGGATTAAACCACTTAACATTAGTACAAAATGCTATCCAAGATGAATGACTCATTTGGTTGATGGAAGTAAAGACATTTAGAGTTTTTAATGGTGTTTTAAACTTGTATGTATTAATTAATATTCTAGGAAGTTTAACCACAAATGTTTATTCATGATCACTATATCAAAAGTGTGTTTGGAACCAAAAAGGAGCCTTGCTTACCAGAAATGGTAGGGGGGACACTTTATTTTGGATTTCAAACAATTAATATAAAAAAAAAAAAATGCTAATCAAGATCAAGGACACCATTGTTTTTTGGAATTGAACGAATTCATGGTATAAATGGTTCATGGACAATGTTTTGCAATGAATATTGTTCTTAGAAAGGACACCAAGATAATTTCATGGTGATTGCATGAAAAAATAGTCCTTGCAACAAAAAGAGGAGCATGATTACCATTACCATGAGCTCATTAGAAAGTCTCATTATTTAGGCATTAAACCACTTAACATTAGCACAAAATGCTATCCAAGATGAATGACTCATTTGGTTGATGGAAGTAAAGACATTTAGAGTTTTAATGTTTAAAACTTGTATGTTTTAATTAATATTCTAGGAAGTTTAACCACAAATGTTCATTTCATGATCACTATATCAAAAAGTGTGTTTGGAACCAAAAAGGAGCCTTGCTTACCAGAAATGGTAGGGGGGACACTTTGTTTTGGATTTCAAACAATTAATATAAAAAAAGAAAATGCTAATCGAGATCAAGGACACCATTGTTTTTTGGAATTGAACGAATTCATGGTATAAATGGTTCATGGACAATGTTTTGCAATGAATATTGTTCTTAGAAAGGACA
>JBAPLH010001380.1:0-133787 GCA_037897445.1 Ceriops zippeliana | reverse complement strand
GCATTTATTATTGATAATATATTGGTTGAGTTCAAAAATAAAGAGTATCACCCATCATTTTCTTCCACCTCTTTTGGTTCCAAGAACACATTTTGATATATTGATGATCCAATTAACATATGTGGCTAAACAAACTAGTATATTGATTTAAATCAAACAAATTTTAAACTCCATTGAAACACTAAATCAACTTACTTCCATCAGCCAAAGCATCCATTCATCTTGCTATGTATTTCATGCCAATGTGAAGTTGTGTAATTCCAAAACAATGAGACTTTCATATCACCTCAAGCTAATTAGGCTCCTCTTATTGTTACAAGAAGTAATTTTCATGCAATGACCATGAAATTATCTTTTGTGTCTTTATTAATGGCTATATTCATTATGAAAAACAATGCCAATGAACCGTCTATAACAAGAATTCATTCAATTCCATCAAACAATAGAGTCCTCTATCTTGTTTTGCATTTATTATTTATAATATAGTGGTTGCGTTCCAAGATAAAGAGTACCTCCTATCATTTCTTCGAGCTAGCAGTTCACCTCTTTCGGTACCAAGAACACATTTTGATATATTGATGATGGAATTAACATATGTGGCTAAATAAAATAGTATATTGATTAAATCAAACAAAATTAAACACCATTGAAACACTAAATCAACGTACTTCCATCAGCCAAAGCATCCATTCATCTTGGTTTGCATTTCGTGCTAATGTGAAGTTGTGTAATTCCAAAACAATGAGACTTTCATATCACCTCAAACTTATTTGACTCCTCTTAATGTTACAAGAAGTATTTTTCATGAAATGACCATGAAATTATCTTTTGTGTCTTTAATAATGGCTATATTCATTATGAAAACAATGCCAATGAACTGTCTATAACATGAATTCATTCATTTCCTTCAAACAATAGAGTCCTCTATCTTCTTTTGCATTTATTATTGATAATATATTGTTTGAGTTCAAAAATAAAGAGTATCTCCCATCATTTCTTCCACCTCTTTTGGTTCCAAGAACACATTGTGATGTATTGATGATGCAATTAACATATGTGGCTCAACAAACGAGTATATTGTTTAAATCAAACAAATTTAAACTCCATTGAAACACTAAATCAACTTACTTCCATCAGCCAAAGCATCCATTCATCTTTCTTTGTATTTCGTGCTAATGTGAAGTTGTGTAATTCCAAAACAATGAGACTTTCATATCACCTCAAGCTAATTAGGCTCCTCTTATTGTTACAACAAGTATTTTTCATGCAATGACCATGAAATTATCTTTTGTGTCTTTATTAATGGCTATATTCATTATGAAAACAATGCCAATGAACCGTCTATAACATGAATTCATTCAATTCCATCAAACAATAAAGTCCTCTATCATGTTTTGCATTTATTATTGATAATATAATGGTTGAGTTCAAAAATAAAGAGTATCTCCCATCATTTCTTCCACCTCTTTTGGTTCCAAGAACACATTTTGATATATTGATGATGCAATTAACATATGTGGCTAAACAAACTAGTATATTGATTAAATCAAACAAATTTAATCGCCATTGAAACACTAAATCAACTTACTTCCATCAGCCAAAGCATCCATTCATCTTGGTTTGCATTTCGTGCTAATGTGAAGTTGTGTAATTCCAAGACAATGAGACTTTCATATCACCTCAAGCTAATTAGGCTCCTCTTATTGTTACAAGAAGTAATTTTCATGCAATGACCATGAAATTATCTTTTGTGTCTTTATTAATGGCTATATTCATTATGAAAACAATGCCAATGAACCGTCTATGACAAGAATTCATTCAATTCCATCAAACAATAGAGTCCTCTATCTTGTTTTGCATTTATTATTTATAATATAGTGGTTGCGTTCGAAGATAAAGAGTACCTCCTATCATTTCTTCGAGCTAGCAGTTCACCTCTTTCGGTACCAAGAACACATTTTGATATATTGATGATGGAATTAACATATGTGGCTAAACAAAATAGTATATTGATTAAATCAAACAAATTTAAACACCATTGAAACACTAAATCAACGTACTTCCATCAGCCAAAGCATCCATTCATCTTGGTTTGCATTTCGTGCTAATGTGAAGTTGTGTAATTCGAAAACAATGAGACTTTCATATCACCTCAAGCTAATTTGACTCCTCTTAATGTTACAAGAAGTATTTTTCATGAAATGACCATGAAATTATCTTTTGTGTCTTTAATAATGGCTATATTCATTATGAAAACAATGCCAATGAACCGTCTATAACATGAATTCATTCATTTCCTTCAAACAATAGAGTCCTCTATCTTCTTTTGCATTTATTATTGATAATATATTGTTTGAGTTCAAAAATAAAGAGTATCTCCCATCATTTCTTCCACCTCTTTTGGTTCCAAGAACACATTTTGATGTATTGATGATGCAATTAACATATGTGGCTCAACAAACGAGTATATTGTTTAAATCAAACAAATTTAAACTCCATTGAAACACTGAATCATCTTACTTCCATCAGCCAAAGCATCCATTCATCTTTCTTTGTATTTCGTGCTAATGTGAAGTTGTGTAATTCCAAAACAATGAGACTTTCATATCACCTCAAGCTAATTATGCTCCTCTTATTGTTACAACAAGTATTTTTCATGCAATGACCATGAAATTATCTTTTGTGTCTTTATTAATGGCTATATTCATTATGAAAACAATGCCAATGAACCGTCTATAACATGAATTCATTCAATTCCATCAAACAATAAAGTCCTCTATCATGTTTTGCATTTATTATTGATAATATAATGGTTGAGTTCAAAAATAAAGAGTATCTCCCATCATTTCTTCCACCTCTTTCGGTACCAAGAACACATTTTGATATATTGATGATGGAATTAACATATGTGGCTAAACAAAATAGTATATTGATTAAATCAAACAAATTTAAACACCATTGAAACACTAAATCAACGTACTTCCATCAGCCAAAGCATCCATTCATCTTGGTTTGCATTTCGTGCTAATGTGAAGTTCTGTAATTCCAAGACAATGAGACTTTCATATCACCTCAAGCTAATTAGGCTCCTCTTATTGTTACAAAAAGTATTTTTCATGCAATGACCATGAAATTATCTTTTGTGTCTTTATTAATGGCTATATTCATTATGAAAACAATGCCAATGAACCGTCTATAACATGAATTCATTCAATTCCATCAAACAATAAAGTCCTCTATCATGTTTTGCATTTATTATTGATAATATAATGGTTGAGTTCAAAAATAAAGAGTATCTCCCATCATTTCTTCCACCTCTTTTGGTTCCAAGAACACATTTTGATATATTGATGATGCAATTAACATATGTGGCTAAACAAACTAGTATATTGGTTAAATCAAACAAATTTAAACTCCATTGAAACACTAAATCAACTTACTTCCATCAGCCAAAGCATCCATTCATCTTGCTTTGTATTTCATGCTAATGTGAAGTTGTGTAATTCCAAAACAATGAGACTTTCATATTACCTCAAGCTAATTTGACTCCTCTTAATGTTACAAGAAGTATTTTTCATGAAATGACCATGAAATTATCTTTTGTGTCTTTAATAATGGCTATATTCATTATGAAAACAATGCAAATGAACCGTCTATAACATGAATTCATTCATTTCCTTCAAACAATAGAGTCCTCCATCTTGTTTTGCATTTATTATTAATAATATAGTGGTTGCGTTCCAAGATAAAGAGTACCTCCTATCATATCTTCGAGCTAGCAGTTCACCTCTTTTGGTTCCAAGAACACATTTTGATATATTGATGATGTAATTAACATATGTGGCTAAACAAACTAGTATATTGATTAAATCAAACATATTTAATCGCCATTGAAACACTAACTCAACTTACTTCCATCAGCCAAAGCATCCATTCTTATTGGTTTGCATTTTGTGCTAATGTGAAGTTGTGTAATTCCAAAACAATGAGACTTTCATATCACCTCAAGCTAATTAGGCTCCTCTTATTGTTACAAGAAGTATTTTTCATGCAATGACCATGAAATTATCTTTTGTGTCTTTATTGATGGCTATATTCATTATGAAAACAATGCCAATGAACCGTCTATAACATGAATTCATTCAATTCCATCAAACAATAGAGTCCTCTATCTTCTTTTGCATTTATTATTGATAATATATTGTTTGAGTTCAAAAATAAAGAGTATCTCCCATCATTTCTTCCACCTCTTTTGGTTCCAAGAACACATTTTGATGTATTGATGATGCAATTAACATATGTGGCTCAACAAACGAGTATATTGTTTAAATCAAACAAATTTAAACTCCATTGAAACACTAAATCAACTTACTTCCATCAGCCAAAGCATCCATTCATCTTTCTTTGTATTTCGTGCTAATGTGAAGTTGTGTAATTCCAAAACAATGAGACTTTCATATCACCTCAAGCTAATTAGACTCCTCTTAATGTTACAAGAAGTATTTTTCATGAAATGACCATGAAATTATCTTTTGTGTCATTAATAATGGCTATATTCATTATGAAAACAATGCCAAGGAACCGTCTATAGAATGAATTCATTCAATTCCTTCAAACAATAGAGTCCTCCATCTTGTTTTGCATTTATTATTAATAATATAGTGGTTGCGTTCCAAGATAAAGAGTACCTCCTATCATTTCTTCAAGCTAGCAGTTCACCTCTTTTGGTTCCAAGAACACATTTTGATATATTAATGATGTAATTAACATATGTGGCTAAACAAACAAGTATATTGATTAAATCAAACAAATTTAATCACCATTGAAACACTAAATCAACTTACTTCCATCAGCCAAAGCATCCATTCTTATTGGTTTGCATTTTGTGCTAATGTGAAGTTGTGTAATTCCAAAACAATGAGACTTTCATCTCACCTCAAGCTAATTAGGCTCCTCTTATTGTTACAAGAAGTATTTTTCATGCAATGACCATGAAATTATCTTTTGTGTCTTTATTGATGGCTATATTCATTATGAAAACAATGCCAATGAACCGTCTATAACTTGAATTCATTCAATTCCATCAAACAATAGAGTCCTCCATCTTGTTTTGCATTTATTACTGTAGGAAAACGTGATTAGTGGCTTATGTTGTGCATAGTTAGCTATTTTTAGAATATATCTTTAGGAATAAACTAATTTAGGTAGGTTTTTTAAGGTCCCATAAGTTATGGGATTTGATGTATTTTTACCTTTTATTACTTTCCTTTTTTACTAGGTCTAGTATCTATAAAGCTATTGTCTAATGTATTATTCAGAATGAGAAGGATTATTACTCTTTCAATCTCCAACATTTACTCTTTCAATCTCCAACATGGTATCAGAGCCTTTGTTCTTCTTAGTCTTCTTCCTTCTATTTTCTTTTCTTTTCTTTGACATCAAAACAGATTGCTAGCCTTTATTGCTGGTGATCCCTACTTCACGTGGAAGGCCTTAATTGCCTAGAATTGTTATTTTTTTCATAAAAGATGTCTGAGTTTGCAGGGACAGGATCACTTATCAACAACCTTGAAACACCCTCAGGTACCTGTTCTTTGGCATATTCAGGTGAGTTTCCATTCTCCATTGGGTTAAATGTTTCGGGTACAACCTTTGCCAACTCCTGGGTCATGGACTCAGGAGCTACTGACCATATGACTCACTTACCAAATATTTTTTTCCACGTATTCCCCCGTGTCCAAGCAGTAGGAAAATAGCCACAGCAGACGGTTCGGTGACCACTGTAGCCGGTGTAGGGAATGTTAAAATAGGTCCATCACTGGTCCTAAAAAATGTCCTCCATGTCCCTAAACTGTCCACAAATTTGATTTCTATACAAAAACTTACTCAAGATTTATACTGCAATGTGGTTTTTTCATCACGACTATTGTGAATTTCAGGACAAGGATTCGGGGAAGATGATTGGACATGCTAAAGAACGGTATGGTCTCTACTACCTTGAAACACCAAGTCAGTTAAACATTACTAAGGGCAGATTATCCCATTCTTTTATGTCAGAAAATCTTTCATCCAATAAAGAGAAAGTTTGGCTCCATCATCGCCGACTTGGACATCCATCTTTTAGAATTATTGAAATTCTGTTTCCTTCTTTGTTTAAAAATCTAAATGTTGAAACCTTTCATTGTGAGGTATGTGAACTTGCTAAACATAAGCGTATACCAATTCCAGCCTGTAACAAAAAGAGTTCTGTTCCTTTCTATCTTGTTCATAGTGATATTTGGGGTCCTACGTCTATTCCTAATATTTCTGGAGCAAGATGGTTTGTTTCATTTATTGATGATTGTACTTGTGTTGCCTGGATTTTTTCTACTCAAGCATAAATCAGATGTTATTACTGTTCTCCCAAATTTTTTTCTCCATGGTCAAAAATCAATTTGGAATCAATATCAAAAGGTTTAGGTCAGATAATGCTAGGGAATATTTCAATCAAACCCTAACTCCATATTTTCAAAAGGAAGGTATAGTACATGAATCATCTTGTGTCAATACCCCACAACAAAATGGAGTAGCGGAAAGGAAAAATGGTCACCTTCTTGAAAAAACTCGAGCCTTTATGTTCCAAAACAATGTGCCTAAAAATTTTTGGGGGGAAGCAGTTCTCACTACTGCCCATCTCATAAATCGTTTGCCATCTAGAGTTTTGGGATTCAAAAGTCCTATGGAAATACTCTCCACATTCTACCCTCACCTACAAACTACAAATAACCTTGTTCCTAGAATATTTGGGTGTGTATCATTTGTTCATGTTCACTGTCCAACTAAAGGGAAATTAGATCCAAGGGCAATAAAATGTGACTTTGTGGGGTATTCCTCAACTCAAAAGGGGTATAAGTGCTACCATCCTCCATCAAGGAAGTTCTATGTCTCAATAGATGTCACTTTCAATGAACATGAGTCTTACTTCACCCATCCTTATTTTCAGGGGGAGAATTTAACAATAGAAAATAAGGATGAGGATGTTTTACTTGATCTATCACCACTGTCCATGTGTAAACCATCCAGTTCATCTTGTCCCATTATACCAAACCGTGTGCCTGAAAATCTTCCTAAACACATAGTTGAAAATGAACCAAACCATATGTCTGAAAATCCTCAAGAAAAACCAGATTCTGCACCTGAGAATGTAAGTTTTGGCAAGGGCAAGGTGTTCACAAGGAAGAAGATGATCGTTCCTGAATTTATGCAGGTCCAAGAGTCCAACCCAAGTCCTGAGAATGAGGTAACAATATCTAATCCTACATTGCAAAATGAAACTGAATTTCATATGAGTAAGGATGACCAGGATCTTCCCATTGCTATTAGGAAAGCAACAAGAGAGTGCACAAAACAACCTTTATATCCTCTTGCACACTTTATGTCTTTTAAGAAATTTTCACCATCTCATCGATCCTTCCTTGTTAGCTTAAACACCATGACCATTCCTACCACCTTATCCGAGGCGTTGTCCAACGAGAAATGGAAACAAGCTATGAATGTGGAAATGGAGGCACTTGAGAAAAATAAAACCTGGGAGTTGGTAAAGTTACCAGTGGGAAAGAAGCCTGTAGGGTGTAAATGGGTGTATACAATAAAGTATAGAGCAGATGGATCAATAGAAAGATACAAAGCAAGGTTAGTAGCCAAAGGATATACTCAAAGCTATGGAATTGATTATCTAGAAACTTTTGCACCAGTTGCAAAAATGAATACTGTTAGAGTTTTATTGTCGTTGGTAGCTAACTATGGTTGGGTATTACAGCAGTTCGATGTAAAAAATGCATTCTTGCATGGAGAACTAGAGGAAGAAATTTATATGGAGGTCCCACCAGGTTATAGGAAGAACTTGGATTCTCAAACTGTGTGTAAATTAAAGAAAGCCTTATATGGTCTAAAACAATCACCACGAGCATGGTTCGGACGATTTGCTAGAGTTATGATAGCTATGGGATACAAACAAAGCCGAGGGGATCATACATTGTTCATTAAACACTCAAGGTCAGGGGGAGTCACAGCTCTCTTGGTTTATGTTGATGACATAATAGTGACAGGAGATGATGACAAAGAAAAAACAAATCTTGAGTCATTGTTTGGGCAAGGAATTTGAGATCAAGGTGTTAGGAAGGCTCAAATATTTTCTTGGGATTGAGGTTGCTCACTCTAAGCAAGGCATTTTTATCTCCCAACAAAAGTATGTCACGGATCTCCTAAAGGAAACAGGCATGACAGCATGCAAACCAGCAAGTACTCCAATAGATCAGAATGTCAAACTTGGAAAAGCAGAGGAGGATGTTGCGGTAGACAAGGCAACATATCAACGCCTTGTAGGAAGACTTATTTATTTGTCTCACACACGACCAGATATAACATATGCAGTTAGTGTGATTAGCCAATTCATGCATAACCCAAAGGAATTTCATCTACAAGCAGCTTACCGAGTATTACAGTACCTTAAGGGAGTACCAGGAAAAGGTATTTTATTCAAAAGGAACGGAGGTTTAGTACTTGAGACATACACAGATGCTGATTATGCTGGGTCAATTGTTGACAGAAAGTCAACCACTGGATATTGCACCTTTCTTGGTGGAAACCTTGTGACATGGAGGAGTAAAAAACAGAATGTAGTGGCCAGGTCTAGTGCAGAAGCAGAATTTCGAGCAATGGCTCAAGGTGTGTGTGAAGTACTTTGGTTAAAAATCATTCTAGAAGACTTGAGGATTAAATGGGATGGCTCAATAAGACTCTACTGTGACAACAAGTCTGCAATCAGCATAGCTCACAACCCAGTACAACATGATCGAACAAAGCACATTGACGTTGACAGACACTTTATCAAAGAACACATGGAGAGCGGGTTGATTTGTACCCCTTACATGCCTACACACAGCCAGCTTGCGGATGTACTCACCAAAGGTTTAACCAGTTCGGTGTTTCAAAATATAATATCCAAGCTGGGAATGGAAAATGCCTATTCACCAGCTTGAGGGGGAGTGTAGGAAAACGTGATTAGTGGCTTATGTTGTGCATAGTTAGCTATTTTTAGAATATATCTTTAGGAATAAACAAATTTAGGTAGGTTTTTTAAGGTCCCATAAGTTATGGGATTTGATGTATTTTTACCTTTTATTACTTTCCTTTTTTACTAGGTCTAGTATTTATAAAGCTATTGTCTAATGTATTATTCAGAATGAGAAGGATTATTACTCTTTCAATCTCCAACATTTACTCTTTCAATCTCCAACAATTACAAATAATATATTGGTTGAGTTCAAAAATAAAGAGTATCTCCCATCATTTCTTCCACCTCTTTTGGTTCCAAGAACACATTTTGATATATTGATGATGCAATTAACATATGTGGCTAAACAAACTAGTATATTGCTTAAATCAAACAAATTTAAACACCATTGAAACACTAAATCAACTTACTTCCATCAGCCAAAGCATCCATTCATCTTGGTTTGCATTTCGTGCTAATGTGAAGTTGTGTAATTCCAAGACAATGAGACTTTCATATCACCTCAAGCTAATTAGGCTCCTCTTATTGTTACAAGAATATTTTTCATGCAATGACCATGAAATTATCTTTTGTGTCATTAATAATGGCTATATTCATTATGAAAACAATGTCAATGAACTGTATATAACATGAATTAATTCAATTCCTTGAAACAATAGAGTCCTCCATGTTGTTTTGCATTTATTATTAATAATATAGTGGTTGCGTTCCAAGATAAAGAGTACCTCCTATCATTTCATCGATCTAGCAGTTCACCTCTTTTGGTTCCAAGAACACATTTTGATATATTGATGATGTAATTAACATATGTGGCTAAACAAACTAGTATATTGATTAAATCAAACAAATTTAATCACCTTTGAAACACTAAATCAACTTACTTCCATCAGCCAAAGCATCCATTCTTATTGGTTTGCATTTTGTGCTAATGTGAAGTTGTGTAATTCCAAAACAATAAGACTTTCATCTCACCTCAAGCTAATTAGGCTCCTCTTATTGTTACAAGAAGTATTTTTCATGCAATCACCATGAAATTATCTTTTGTGTCTTTATTGATGGCTATATTCATTATGAAAACAATGCCAATGAACCGTCTATAACATGAATTCATTCAATTCCATCAAACAATAGAGTCCTCTATCTTCTTTTGCATTTATTATTGATAATATATTGTTTGAGTTCAAAAATAAAGAGTATCTCCCATCATTTCTTCCACCACTTTTGGTTCCAAGAACACATTTTCATATATTGATGATGCAATTAACATATGTGGCTCAACAAACTAGTATATTGTTTAAATCAAACAAATTTAAACTCCATTGAAACACTAAATCAACTTACTTCCATCAGCCAAAGCATCCATTCATCTTTCTTAGTATTTCGTGCTAATGTGAAGTTGTGTAATTCCAAAACAATGAGACTTTCATATCACCTCAAGCTAATTAGACTCCTCTTAATGTTACAAGAAGTATTTTTCATGCAATGACCATGAAATTATCTTTTGTGTCTTTATTGATGGCTATATTCATTATGAAAACAATGCCAATGAACCGTCTATAACATGAATTCATTCAATTCCATCAAACAATAGAGTCCTCCATCTTCTTTTGCATTTATTACTAATAATATATTGGTTGAGTTCAAAAATAAAGACTATCTCCCGTCATTTCTTCCACCTCTTTTGGTTCCAAGAACACATTTTGATATATTGATTATGCAATTAACATATGTGGCTAAACAAAATAGGATATTGTTTAAATCAAACAAATTTAAACTCCATTGAAACACTAAATCAACTTACTTCCATCAGCGAAAGCATCCATTCATCTTGCTATGTATTTCATGCTAATGTGAAGTTGCGTAATTCCAAAACAATGAGACTTTCATATCACCTCAAGCTAATTAGGCTCCACTTATTGTTACAAGAAGTGTTTTTCATGCAATGACCATGAAATTATCTTTTGTGTCGTTATTGATGGCTATATTCATTATGAAAACAATGCCAATGAACCGTCTATAACATGAATTCATTCAATTCCATCAATCAATAGAGTCCTCCATCTTGTTTTGCATTTATTACTAATAATATAATGGTTGAGTTCAAAAATAAAGAGTATCTCCCATCATTTCTTCCACCTCTTTTGGTTCCAAGAACACATTTTGATATATTGATGATGCAATTAACATATGTGGCTAAGCAAAATAGTATATTGATTAAATCAAACAAATTTAAACACCATTGAAACACTAAATCAACGTACTTCCATCAGCCAAAGCATCCATTCATCTTGGTTTGCATTTCGTGCTAATGTGAAGTTGTGTAATTCCAAGACAATGAGACTTTCATATCACCTCAAGCTAATTAGGCTCCTCTTATTGTTACAAGAATATTTTTCATGCAATGACCATGAAATTATCTTTTGTGTCATTAATAATGGCTATATTCATTATGAAAACAATGTCAATGAACTGTATATAACATGAATTAATTCAATTCCTTGAAACAATAGAGTCCTCCATGTTGTTTTGCATTTATTATTAATAATATAGTGGTTGCGTTCCAAGATAAAGAGTACCTCCTATCATTTCTTCGATCTAGCAGTTCACCTCTTTTGGTTCCAAGAACACATTTTGATATATTGATGATGTAATTAACATATGTGGCTAAACAAACTAGTATATTGATTAAATCAAACAAATTTAATCACCTTTGAAACACTAAATCAACTTACTTCCATCAGCCAAAGCATCCATTCTTATTGGTTTGCATTTCGTGCTAATGTGAAGTTGTGTAATTCCAAAACAATGAGACTTTCATATCACCTCAAGCTAATTAGGCTCCTCTTATTGTTACAAGAAGTATTTTTCATGCAATGACCATGAAATTATCTTTTGTCTTTATTGATGGCTATATTCATTATGAAAACAATGCCAATGAACCGTCTATAACATGAATTCATTCAATTCCATCAAACAATAGAGTCCTCCATCTTCTTTTGCATTTATTACTAAAAATATATTGGTTTAGTTCAAAAATAAAGAGTATCTCCCATCATTTCTTCCACCATTTTTGGTTCCGAGAACACATTTTGATATATTGATGATGCAATTAACATATGTGGCTAAGCAAAATAGTATATTGATTAAATCAAAGAAATTTAAACACCATTGAAACACTAAATCAACGTACTTCCATCAGCCAAAGCATCCATTCATCTTGGTTTGCATTTCGTGCTAATGTGAAGTTGTGTAATTCCAAGACAATGAGACTTTCATATCACCTCAAGCTAATTAGGCTCCTCTTATTGTTACAAGAAGTAATTTTCATGCAATGACCATGAAATTATCTTTTGTGTCTTTATTAATGGCTATATTCATTATGGAAACAATGCCAATGAACCGTCTATAACATGAATTCATTCAATTCCATCAAACAATAAAGTCCCCTATCTTATGTTGCATTTATTATTGATAATATATTGGTTGAGTTCAAAAATAAAGAGTATCTCCCATCATTTCTTCGACCTCTTTTGGTTCCAAGAACACATTTTGATATATTGATGATGCAATTAACATATGTGGCTAAACAAACTAGTATATTGATTAAATCAAACAAATTTAAACTCCATTGAAACACTAAATCAACTTACTTCCATCAACCAAAGCATCCATTCATCTTGCTTTGTATGTCGTGCTAATGTGAAGTTGTGTAATTCCAAAACAATGAGACTTTCATATCACCTCAAGCTAATTAGACTCCTCTTATTGTTATAAGAAGTATTTTTCATGATATGACCATGAAATTATCTTTTGTGTCATTAATAAGGGCTATATTCATTATGAAAACAATGCTAATGAACCGTATATAACATGAATTCATTCAATTCCTTCAAACAATAGAGTCCTCTATGTTGTTTTGCATTTATTATTAATAATATAGTGGTTGCAGTTCACCTCTTTTAGTTCCAAGAACACATTTTGATATATTGATGATGCAATTAACATATGTGGCTAAACAAACTAGTATATTGATTGAATCAAACAAATTTAATCACCATTGAAACACTAAATCAACTTACTTCCATCAGCCAAAGCATCCATTCTTATTGGTTTGCATTTTGTGCTATTGTAAAGTTGTGTAATTCCAAAACAATGAGACTTTCATATCACCTCAAGCTAATTAGGCTCCTCTTATTGTTACAAAAAGTATTTTTCATGCAATGACTATGAAATTATCTTTTGTGTCTTTATTGATGGCTATATTCATTATGAAAACAATGCCAATGAACCGTCTATAACATGAATTCATTCAATTCCATCAAACAATAGAGTCCTCCATCTTCTTTTGCATTTATTACTAAAAATATATTGGTTTAGTTCAAAAATAAAGAGTATCTCCCATCATTTCTTCCACCATTTTTGGTTCCAAGAACACATCTTGATATATTGATGATGCAATTAACATATGTGGCTAAGCAAAATAGTATATTGATTAAATCAAACAAATTTAAACACCATTGAAACACTAAATCAACGTACTTCCATCAGCCAAAGCATCCATTCATCTTGGTTTGCATTTCATGCTAATGTGAAGTTGTGCAATTCCAAGACAATGAGACTTCCATATCACCTCAAGCTAATTAGGCTCCTCTTATTGTTACAAGAAGTAATTTTCATGCAATGACCATGAAATTATCTTTTGTGTCTTTATTAATGGCTATATTCATTATGGAAAACAATGCCAATGAACCGTCTATAACATGAATTCATTCAATTCCATCAAACAATAGAGTCCCCTATCTTATTTTGCATTTATTATTGATAATATATTGGTTGAGTTCAAAAATAAAGAGTAGTATCTCCCATCATTTCTTTGACCTCTTTTGGTTCCAAGAACACATTTTGATATATTGATGATGCAATTAACATATGTGGCTAAACAAACTAGTATATTGATTAAATCAAACAAATTTAAACTCCATTGAAACACTAAATCAACTTACTTCCATCAGCCAAAGCATCCATTCATCTTGCTTTGTATGTCGTGCTAATGTGAAGTTGTGTAATTCCAAAACAATGAGACTTTCATATCACCTCAAGCTAATTAGACTCCTCTTATTGTTATAAGAAGTATTTTTCATGAAATGACCATGAAATTATCTTTTGTGTCCTTAATAAGGGCTATATTCATTATGAAAACAATGCTAATGAACCGTATATAACATGAATTCATTCAATTCCTTCAAACAGTAGAGTCCTCCATGTTGTTTTGCATTTATTACTAAAAATATATTGGTTTTCGTTCCAAAATAAAGAGTATCTCCCATCATTTCTTCCACCACCTCTTTTAGGTTCCAAGAACACATTTTGATATATTGATGATGCAATTAACATATGTGGCTAAACAAAATAGTATATTGATTGAATCAAACAAATTTAAACACCATTGAAACACTAAATCAACTTACTTCCATCAGCCAAAGCATCCATTCATCTTGGTTTGCATTTCGTGCTAATGTGAAGTTGTGTAATTCCAAGACAATGAGACTTTCATATCACCTCAAGCTAATTAGGCTCCTCTTATTGTTACAAGAAGTAATTTTTCATGCAATGACCATGAAATTATCTTTTGTGTCTTTATTAATGGCTATATTCATTATGAAAACAATGCCAATGAACCGTCTATAACATGAATTCATTCAATTCCATCAAACAATAGAGTCCCCTATCTTATTTTGCATTTATTATTGATAATATATTGGTTGAGTTCAAAAATAAAGAGTATCTCCCATCATTTCTTCGACCTCTTTTGGTTCCAAGAACACATTTTGATATATTGATGATGCAATTAACATATGTGGCTAAACAAACTAGTATATTGATTAAATCAAACAAATTTAAACTCCATTGAAACACTAAATCAACTTACTTACTTCCATCAACCAAAGCATCCATTCATCTTGCTTTGTATGTCGTGCTAATGTGAAGTTGTGTAATTCCAAAACAATGAGACTTTCATATCACCTCAAGCTAATTAGACTCCTCTTATTGTTATAAGAAGTGTTTTTTCATGCAATGACCATGAAATTATCTTTTGTGTCCTTAATAATGGCTATATTCATTATGAAAAACAATGCTAATGAACCGTATATAACATGAATTCATTCAATTCCTTCAAACAATAGAGTCCTCCATGTTGTTTTGCATTTATTATTAATAATATAGTGGTTGCGTTCCAATATAAAGAGTACCTCCTATCATTTCTTCTAGTTAGCAGTTCACCTCTTTTAGTTCCAAGAACACATTTTGATATATTGATGATGCAATTAACATATGTGGCTAAACAAAACTAGTATATTGATTGAATCAAACAAATTTAATCACCATTGAAACACTAAATCAACTTACTTCCATCAGCCAAAGCATCCATTCTTAATGGTTTGCATTTTGTGCTATTGTAAAGTTGTGTAATTCCAAAACAATGAGACTTTCATATCACCTCAAGCTAATTAGGCTCCTCTTATTGTTACAAGAAGTATTTTTCATGCAATGACCATGAAATTATCTTTTGTGTCTTTATTGATGGCTATATTCATTATGAAAACAATGCCAATGAACCGTCTATAACATGAATTCATTCAATTCCTTCAAACAATAGAGTCCTCCATCTTGTTTTACATTTATTATTAATAATATAGTGGTTGCGTTCCAAGATAAAGAGTACCTCCTATCATTTCTTCGAGCTAGCAGTTCACCTCTTTTGGTTCCAAGAACACATTTTGATATATTCATGATGCAATTAACATATGTGGCTAAACAAACTAGTATATTGATTAAATCAAACAAATTTAATCACCATTGAAACACTAAATCAACTTACTTCCATCAGCCAAAGCATCCATTCTTATTGGTTTGGATTTTGTGCTAATGTGAAGTTGTGTAATTCCAAAACAATGAGACTTTCATATCACCTCAAGCTAATTAGGCTCCTCTTATTGTTACAAGAAGTATTTTTCATGCAATGACCATGAAATTATCTTTTGTGTCTTTATTGATGGCTATATTCATTATGAAAACAATGCCAATGAACCGTCTATAACATGAATTCATTCAATTCCATCAAACAATAGAGTCCTCCATCTTCTTTTGCATTTATTACTAAAAATATATTGGTTTAGTTCAAAAATAAAGAGTATCTCCCATCATTTCTTCCACCACTTTTGGTTCCAAGAACACATTTTGATATATTGATGATGCAATTAACATATGTGGCTAAGCAAAATAGTATATTGATTAAATCAAACAAATTTAAACACCATTGAAACACTAAATCAACGTACTTCCATCAGCCAAAGCATCCATTCATCTTGGTTTGCATTTCGTGCTAATGTGAAGTTGTGTAATTCCAAGACAATGAGACTTTCATATCACCTCAAGCTAATTAGGCTCCTCTTTATTGTTACAAGAAGTAATTTTCATGCAATGACCATGAAATTATCTTTTGTGTCTTTATTAATGGCTATATTCATTATGGAAACAATGCCAATGAACCGTCTATAACATGAATTCATTCAATTCCATCAAACAATAGAGTCCCCTATCTTATGTTGCATTTATTATTGATAATATATTGGTTGAGTTCAAAAATAAAGAGTATCTCCCATCATTTCTTCGACCTCTTTTGGTTCCAAGAAACACATTTTGATATATTGATGATGCAATTAACATATGTGGCTAAACAAACTAGTATATTGATTAAATCAAACAAATTTAAACTCCATTGAAACACTAAATCAACTTACTTCCATCAACCAAAGCATCCATTCATCTTGCTTTGTATGTCGTGCTAATGTGAAGTTGTGTAATTCCAAAACAATGAGACTTTCATATCACCTCAAGCTAATTAGACTCCTCTTATTGTTATAAGAAGTGTTTTTCATGAAATGACCATGAAATTATCTTTTGTGTCCTTAATAAGGGCTATATTCATTATGAAAACAATGCTAATGAACCGTATATAACATGAATTCATTCAATTCCTTCAAACAATAGAGTCCTCCATGTTGTTTTGCATTTATTATTAATAATATAGTGGTTGCGTTCCAATATAAAGAGTACCTCCTATCATTTCTTCTAGTTAGCAGTTCACCTCTTTTAGTTCCAAGAACACATTTTGATATATTGATGATGCAATTAACATATGTGGCTAAACAAACTAGTATATTGATTGAATCAAACAAATTTAATCACCATTGAAACACTAAATCAACTTACTTCCATCAGCCAAAGCATCCATTCTTAATTGGTTTGCATTTTGTGCTATTGTAAAGTTGTGTAATTCCAAAACAATGAGACTTTCATATCACCTCAAGCTAATTAGGCTCCTCTTATTGTTACAAGAAGTATTTTTCATGCAATGACCATGAAATTATCTTTTGTGTCTTTATTGATGGCTATATTCATTATGAAAACAATGCCAATGAACCGTCTATAACATGAATTCATTCAATTCCTTCAAACAATAGAGTCCTCCATCTTGTTTTTTACATTTATTATTAATAATATAGTGGTTTGCGTTCCAAGATAAAGAGTACCTCCTATCATTTCTTCGAGCTAGCAGTTCACCTCTTTTTGGTTCCAAGAACACATTTTGATATATTCATGATGCAATTAACATATGTGGCTAAACAAACTAGTATATTGATTAAATCAAACAAATTTAATCACCATTGAAACACTAAATCAACTTACTTCCATCAGCCAAAGCATCCATTCTTATTGGTTTGGATTTTGTGCTAATGTGAAGTTGTGTAATTCCAAAACAATGAGACTTTCATATCACCTCAAGCTAATTAGGCTCCTCTTATTGTTACAAGAAGTATTTTTCATGCAATGACCATGAAATTATCTTTTGTGTCTTTATTGATGGCTATATTCATTATGAAAACAATGCCAATGAACCGTCTATAACATGAATTCATTCAATTCCATCAAACAATAGAGTCCTCCATCTTCTTTTGCATTTATTACTAAAAATATATTGGTTTAGTTCAAAAATAAAGAGTATCTCCCATCATTTCTTCCACCACTTTTGGTTCCAAGAACACATTTTGATATATTGATGATGCAATTAACATATGTGGCTAAGCAAAATAGTATATTGATTAAATCAAACAAATTTAAACACCATTGAAACACTAAATCAACGTACTTCCATCAGCCAAAGCATCCATTCATCTTGGTTTGCATTTCGTGCTAATGTGAAGTTGTGCAATTCCAAGACAATGAGACTTTCATATCACCTCAAGCTAATTAGGCTCCTCTTATTGTTACAAGAAGTAATTTTCATGCAATGACCATGAAATTATCTTTTGTGTCTTTATTAATGGCTATATTCATTATGGAAACAATGCCAATGAACCGTCTATAACATGAATTCATTCAATTCCATCAAACAATAGAGTCCCCTATCTTATGTTGCATTTATTATTGATAATATATTGGTTGAGTTCAAAAATAAAGAGTATCTCCCATCATTTCTTCGACCTCTTTTGGTTCCAAGAACACATTTTGATATATTGATGATGCAATTAACATATGTGGCTAAACAAACTAGTATATTGATTAAATCAAACAAATTTAAACTCCATTGAAACACTAAATCAACTTACTTCCATCAGCCAAAGCATCCATTCATCTTGCTTTGTATGTCGTGCTAATGTGAAGTTGTGTAATTCCAAAACAATGAGACTTTCATATCACCTCAACCTAATTAGACTCCTCTTATTGTTATAAGAAGTATTTTTCATGAAATGACCATGAAATTATCTTTTGTGTCCTTAATAAGGGCTATATTCATTATGAAAACAATGCTAATGAACCGTATATAACATGAATTCATTCAATTCCTTCAAACAGTAGAGTCCTCCATGTTGTTTTGCATTTATTATTAATAATATAGTGGTTGCGTTCCAATATAAAGAGTACCTCCTATCATTTCTTCTAGTTAGCAGTTCACCTCTTTTAGTTCCAAGAACACATTTTGATATATTGATGATGCAATTAACATATGTGGCTAAACAAACTAGTATATTGATTGAATCAAACAAATTTAATCACCATTGAAACACTAAATCAACTTACTTCCATCAGCCAAAGCATCCATTCTTATTGGTTTGCATTTTGTGCTAATGTGAAGTTGTGTAATTCCAAAACAATAAGACTTTCATCTCACCTCAAGCTAATTAGGCTCCTCTTATTGTTACAAGAAGTATTTTTCATGCAATGACCATGAAATTATCTTTTGTGTCTTTATTGATGGCTATATTCATTATGAAAACAATGCCAATGAACCGTCTATAACATGAATTCATTCAATTCCATCAAACAATAGAGTCCTCTATCTTCTTTTGCATTTATTATTGATAATATATTGTTTGAGTTCAAAAATAAAGAGTATCTCCCATCATTTCTTCCACCACTTTTGGTTCCAAGAACACATTTTGATATATTGATGATGCAATTAACATATGTGGCTCAACAAACTAGTATATCGTTTAAATCAAACAAATTTAAACTCCATTGAAACACTAAATCAACTTACTTCCATCAGCCAAAGCATCCATTCATCTTTCTTTGTATTTCGTGCTAATGTGAAGTTGTGTAATTCCAAAACAATGAGACTTTCATATCACCTCAAGCTAATTAGACTCCTCTTAATGTTACAAGAAGTATTTTTCATGCAATGACCATGAAATTATCTTTTGTGTCTTTATTGATGGCTATATTCATTATGAAAACAATGCCAATGAACCGTCTATAACATGAATTCATTCAATTCCATCAAACAATAGAGTCCTCCATCTTGTTTTGCATTTATTACTAATAATATATTGGTTGAGTTCAAAAATATAGACTATCTCCCGTCATTTCTTCCACCTCTTTTGGTTCCAAGAACACATTTTGATATATTGATTATGCAATTAACATATGTGGCTAAACAAAATAGTATATTGTTTAAATCAAACAAATTTAAACTCCATTGAAACACTAAATCAACTTACTTCCATCAGCGAAAGCATCCATTCATCTTGCTATGTATTTCATGCTAATGTGAAGTTGCGTAATTCCAAAACAATGAGACTTTCATATCACCTCAAGCTAATTAGGCTCCTCTTATTGTTACAAGAAGTGTTTTTCATGCAATGACCATGAAATTATCTTTTGTGTCGTTATTGATGGCTATATTCATTATGAAAACAATGCCAATGAACCGTCTATAACATGAATTCATTCAATTCCATCAATCAATAGAGTCCTCCATCTTGTTTTGCATTTATTACTAATAATATAATGGTTGAGTTCAAAAATAAAGAGTATCTCCCATCATTTCATCCACCTCTTTTGGTTCCAAGAACACATTTTGATATATTGATGATGCAATTAACATATGTGGCTAAGCAAAATAGTATATTGATTAAATCAAACAAATTTAAACACCATTGAAACACTAAATCAACATACTTCCATCAGCCAAAGCATCCATTCATCTTGGTTTGCATTTCGTGCTAATATGAAGTTGTGTAATTCCAAGACAATGAGACTTTCATATCACCTCAAGCTAATTAGGCTCCTCTTATTGTTACAAGAATATTTTTCATGCAATGACCATGAAATTATCTTTTGTGTCATTAATAATGGCTATATTCATTATGAAAAACAATGTCAATGAACTGTATATAACATGAATTAATTCAATTCCTTGAAACAATAGAGTCCTCCATGTTGTTTTGCATTTATTATTAATAATATAGTGGTTGCGTTCCAAGATAAAGAGTACCTCCTATCATTTCTTCGATCTAGCAGTTCACCTCTTTTGGTTCCAAGAACACATTTTGATATATTCATGATGCAATTAACATATGTGGCTAAACAAACTAGTATATTGATTAAATCAAACAAATTTAATCACCATTGAAACACTAAATCAACTTACTTCTTACCATCAGCCAAAGCATCCATTCTTATTGGTTTGGATTTTGTGCTAATGTGAAGTTGTGTAATTCCAAAACAATGAGACTTTCATATCACCTCAAGCTAATTAGGCTCCTCTTATTGTTACAAGAAGTATTTTTCATGCAATGACCATGAAATTATCTTTTGTGTCTTTATTGATGGCTATATTCATTATGAAAAACAATGCCAATGAACCGTCTATAACATGAATTCATTCAATTCCATCAAACAATAGAGTCCTCCATCTTCTTTTGCATTTATTACTAAAAATATATATTGATTTAGTTCAAAAATAAAGAGTATCTCCCATCATTTCTTCCACCACTTTTTTGGTTCCAAGAACACATTTTGATATATTGATGATGCAATTAACATATGTGGCTAAGCAAAATAGTATATTGATTAAATCAAACAAATTTAAACACCATTGAAACACTAAATCAACGTACTTCCATCAGCCAAAGCATCATCCATTCATCTTGGTTTGCATTTCGTGCTAATGTGAAGTTGTGTAATTCCAAGACAATGAGACTTTCATATCACCTCAAGCTAACTAGGCTCCTCTTATTGTTACAAGAAGTAATTTTCATGCAATGACCATGAAATTATCTTTTGTGTCTTTATTAATGGCTATATTCATTATGGAAACAATGCCAATGAACCGTCTATAACATGAATTCATTCAATTCCATCAAACAATAGAGTCCCCTATCTTATGTTGCATTTATTATTGATAATATATTGGTTGAGTTCAAAAATAAAGAGTATCTCCCATCATTTCTTCGACCTCTTTTGGTTCCAAGAACACATTTTGATATATTGATGATGCAATTAACATATGTGGCTAAACAAACTAGTATATTGATTAAATCAAACAAATTTAAACTCCATTGAAACACTAAATCAACTTACTTCCATCAGCCAAAGCATCCATTCATCTTGCTTTGTATGTCGTGCTAATGTGAAGTTGTGTAATTCCAAAACAATGAGACTTTCATATCACCTCAAGCTAATTAGACTCCTCTTATTGTTATAAGAAGTATTTTTCATGAAATGACCATGAAATTATCTTTTGTGTCCTTAATAAGGGCTATATTCATTATGAAAACAATGCTAATGAACCGTATATAACATGAATTCATTCAATTCCTTCAAACAGTAGAGTCCTCCATGTTGTTTTGCATTTATTATTAATAATATAGTGGTTGCGTTCCAATATAAAGAGTACCTCCTATCATTTCTTCTAGTTAGCAGTTCACCTCTTTTAGTTCCAAGAACACATTTTGATATATTGATGATGCAATTAACATATGTGGCTAAACAAACTAGTATATTGATTGAATCAAACAAATTTAATCACCATTGAAACACTAAATCAACTTACTTCCATCAGCCAAAGCATCCATTCTTATTGGTTTGCATTTTGTGCTAATGTGAAGTTGTGTAATTCCAAAACAATAAGACTTTCATCTCACCTCAAGCTAATTAGGCTCCTCTTATTGTTACAAGAAGTATTTTTCATGCAATG
Organism: Ceriops zippeliana; assembly: GCA_037897445.1. Classification (NCBI taxonomy): domain Eukaryota; kingdom Viridiplantae; phylum Streptophyta; class Magnoliopsida; order Malpighiales; family Rhizophoraceae; genus Ceriops; species Ceriops zippeliana. The sequence continues at coordinate 111,189 of JBAPLH010001380.1, read as the reverse complement.
ACCATGAAATTATCTTTTGTGTCTTTATTGATGGCTATATTCATTATGAAAACAATGCCAATGAACCGTCTATAACATGAATTCATTCAATTCCATCAAACAATAGAGTCCTCTATCTTCTTTTGCATTTATTATTGATAATATATTGTTTGAGTTCAAAAATAAAGAGTATCTCCCATCATTTCTTCCACCACTTTTGGTTCCAAGAACACATTTTGATATATTGATGATGCAATTAACATATGTGGCTCAACAAACTAGTATATCGTTTAAATCAAACAAATTTAAACTCCATTGAAACACTAAATCAACTTACTTCCATAAGCCAAAGCATCCATTCATCTTTCTTTGTATTTCGTGCTAATGTGAAGTTGTGTAATTACAAAACAATGAGACTTTCATATCACCTCAAGCTAATTAGACTCCTCTTAATGTTACAAGAAGTATTTTTCATGCAATGACCATGAAATTATCTTTTGTGTCTTTATTGATGGCTATATTCATTATGAAAACAATGCCAATGAACCGTCTATAACATGAATTCATTCAATTCCATCAAACAATAGAGTCCTCCATCTTGTTTTGCATTTATTACTAATAATATATTGGTTGAGTTCAAAAATATAGACTATCTCCCGTCATTTCTTCCACCTCTTTTGGTTCCAAGAACACATTTTGATATATTGATTATGCAATTAACATATGTGGCTAAACAAAATAGTATATTGTTTAAATCAAACAAATTTAAACTCCATTGAAACACTAAATCAACTTACTTCCATCAGCGAAAGCATCCATTCATCTTGCTATGTATTTCATGCTAATGTGAAGTTGCGTAATTCCAAAACAATGAGACTTTCATATCACCTCAAGCTAATTAGGCTCCTCTTATTGTTACAAGAAGTGTTTTTTTGCAATGACCATGAAATTATCTTTTGTGTCGTTATTGATGGCTATATTCATTATGAAAACAATGCCAATGAACCGTCTATAACATGAATTCATTCAATTCCATCAATCAATAGAGTCCTCCATCTTGTTTTGCATTTATTACTAATAATATAATGGTTGAGTTCAAAAATAAAGAGTATCTCCCATCATTTCATCCACCTCTTTTGGTTCCAAGAACACATTTTGATATATTGATGATGCAATTAACATATGTGGCTAAGCAAAATAGTATATTGATTAAATCAAACAAATTTAAACACCATTGAAACACTAAATCAACATACTTCCATCAGCCAAAGCATCCATTCATCTTGGTTTGCATTTCGTGCTAATATGAAGTTGTGTAATTCCAAGACAATGAGACTTTCATATCACCTCAAGCTAATTAGGCTCCTCTTATTGTTACAAGAATATTTTTCATGCAATGACCATGAAATTATCTTTTGTGTCATTAATAATGGCTATATTCATTATGAAAACAATGTCAATGAACTGTATATAACATGAATTAATTCAATTCCTTGAAACAATAGAGTCCTCCATGTTGTTTTGCATTTATTATTAATAATATAGTGGTTGCGTTCCAAGATAAAGAGTACCTCCTATCATTTCTTCGATCTAGCAGTTCACCTCTTTTGGTTCCAAGAACACATTTTGATATATTGATGATGCAATTAACATATGTGGCTAAACAAACTAGTATATTGATTAAATCAAACAAATTTAATCACCATTGAAACACTAAATCAACTTACTTCCATCAGCCAAAGCATCCATTCTTATTGGTTTGGATTTTGTGCTAATGTGAAGTTGTGTAATTCCAAAACAATGAGACTTTCATATCACCTCAAGCTAATTAGGCTCCTCTTATTGTTACAAGAAGTATTTTTCATGCAATGACCATGAAATTATCTTTTGTGTCTTTATTGATGGCTATATTCATTATGAAAACAATGCCAATGAACCGTCTATAACATGAATTCATTCAATTCCATCAAACAATAGAGTCCTCCATCTTCTTTTGCATTTATTACTAAAAATATATTGGTTTAGTTCAAAAATAAAGAGTATCTCCCATCATTTCTTCCACCACTTTTGGTTCCAAGAACACATTTTGATATATTGATGATGCAATTAACATATGTGGCTAAGCAAAATAGTATATTGATGAAATCAAACAAATTTAAACACCATTGAAACACTAAATCAACGTACTTCCATCAGCCAAAGCATCCATTCATCTTGGTTTGCATTTCGTGCTAATGTGAAGTTGTGTAATTCCAAGACAATGAGACTTTCATATCACCTCAAGCTAATTAGGCTCCTCTTATTGTTACAAGAAGTAATTTTCATGCAATGACCATGAAATTATCTTTTGTGTCTTTATTAATGGCTATATTCATTATGGAAACAATGCCAATGAACCGTCTATAACATGAATTCATTCAATTCCATCAAACAATAGAGTCCCCTATCTTATGTTGCATTTATTATTGATAATATATTGGTTGAGTTCAAAAATAAAGAGTATCTCCCATCATTTCTTCGACCTCTTTTGGTTCCAAGAACACATTTTGATATATTGATGATGCAATTAACATATGTGGCTAAACAAACTAGTATATTGATTAAATCAAACAAATTTAAACTCCATTGAAACACTAAATCAACTTACTTCCATCAACCAAAGCATCCATTCATCTTGCTTTGTATGTCGTGCTAATGTGAAGTTGTGTAATTCCAAAACAATGAGACTTTCATATCACCTCAAGCTAATTAGACTCCTCTTATTGTTATAAGAAGTGTTTTTCATGAAATGACCATGAAATTATCTTTTGTGTCCTTAATAAGGGCTATATTCATTATGAAAACAATGCTAATGAACCGTATATAACATGAATTCATTCAATTCCTTCAAACAATAGAGTCCTCCATGTTGTTTTGCATTTATTATTAATAATATAGTGGTTGCGTTCCAATATAAAGAGTACCTCCTATCATTTCTTCTAGTTAGCAGTTCACCTCTTTTAGTTCCAAGAACACATTTTGATATATTGATGATGCAATTAACATATGTGGCTAAACAAACTAGTATATTGATTGAATCAAACAAATTTAATCACCATTGAAACACTAAATCAACTTACTTCCATCAGCCAAAGCATCCATTCTTAATGGTTTGCATTTTGTGCTATTGTAAAGTTGTGTAATTCCAAAACAATGAGACTTTCATATCACCTCAAGCTAATTAGGCTCCTCTTATTGTTACAAGAAGTATTTTTCATGCAATGACCATGAAATTATCTTTTGTGTCTTTATTGATGGCTATATTCATTATGAAAACAATGCCAATGAACCGTCTATAACATGAATTCATTCAATTCCTTCAAACAATAGAGTCCTCCATCTTGTTTTACATTTATTATTAATGATATAGTGGTTGCGTTCCAAGATAAAGAGTACCTCCTATCATTTCTTCGAGCTAGCAGTTCACCTCTTTTGGTTCCAAGAACACATTTTGATATATTCATGATGCAATTAACATATGTGGCTAAACAAACTAGTATATTGATTAAATCAAACAAATTTAATCACCATTGAAACACTAAATCAACTTACTTCCATCAGCCAAAGCATCCATTCTTATTGGTTTGGATTTTGTGCTAATGTGAAGTTGTGTAATTCCAAAACAATGAGACTTTCATATCACCTCAAGCTAATTAGGCTCCTCTTATTGTTACAAGAAGTATTTTTCATGCAATGACCATGAAATTATCTTTTGTGTCTTTATTGATGGCTATATTCATTATGAAAACAATGCCAATGAACCGTCTATAACATGAATTCATTCAATTCCATCAAACAATAGAGTCCTCCATCTTCTTTTGCATTTATTACTAAAAATATATTGGTTTAGTTCAAAAATAAAGAGTATCTCCCATCATTTCTTCCACCACTTTTGGTTCCAAGAACACATTTTGATATATTGATGATGCAATTAACATATGTGGCTAAGCAAAATAGTATATTGATTAAATCAAACAAATTTAAACACCATTGAAACACTAAATCAACGTACTTCCATCAGCCAAAGCATCCATTCATCTTGGTTTGCATTTCGTGCTAATGTGAAGTTGTGTAATTCCAAGACAATGAGACTTTCATATCACCTCAAGCTAATTAGGCTCCTCTTATTGTTACAAGAAGTATTTTTCATGCAATGACCATGAAATTATCTTTTGTGTCTTTATTGATGGCTATATTCATTATGAAAACAATGCCAATGAACCGTCTATAACATGAATTCATTCAATTCCATCAAACAATAGAGTCCTCCATCTTCTTTTGCATTTATTACTAAAAATATATTGGTTTAGTTAAAAAATAAAGAGTATCTCCCATCATTTCTTCCACCACTTTTGGTTCCAAGAACACATTTTGATATATTGATGATGCAATTAACATATGTGGCTAAGCAAAATAGTATATTGATTAAATCAAACAAATTTAAACACCATTGAAACACTAAATCAACGTACTTCCATCAGCCAAAGCATCCATTCATCTTGGTTTGCATTTCGTGCTAATGTGAAGTTGTGTAATTCCAAGACAATGAGACTTTCATATCACCTCAAGCTAATTAGGCTCCTCTTATTGTTACAAGAAGTAATTTTCATGCAATGACCATGAAATTATCTTTTGTGTCTTTATTAATGGCTATATTCATTATGAAAACAATGCCAATAAACCGTCTATAACATGAATTCATTCAATTCCTTCAAACAATAGAGTCCTCCATCTTGTTTTACATTTATTATTAATAATATAGTGGTTGCGTTCCAAGATAAAGAGTACCTCCTATCATTTCTTCGAGTTAGCAGTTCACCTCTTTTGGTTCCAAGAACACATTTTGATATATTGATGATGCAATTAACATATGTGGCTAAACAAACTAGTATATTGATTAAATCAAACAAATTTTATCACCATTGAAACACTAAATCAACTTACTTCCATCAGCCAAAGCATCCATTCTTATTGGTTTGGATTTTGTGCTAATGTGAAGTTGTGTAATTCCAAAACAATGAGACTTTCATATCACCTTAAGCTAATTAGGCTCCTCTTATTGTTGCAAGAAGTATTTTTGATGCAATGACCATGAAATTATCTTTTGTGTCTTTATTAATGCCTATATTCATTATGGAAACAATGCCAATGAACCGTCTATAACATGAATTCATTCAATTCCATCAAACAATAGAGTCCCCTATCTTATGTTGCATTTATTATTGATAATATATTGGTTGAGTTCAAAAATAAAGAGTATCTGCCATCATTTCTTCCACCTCTTTTGGTTCCAAGAACACATTTTGATATATTGATGATGCAATTAACATATGTGGCTAAACAAACTAGTATATTGATTAAATCAAACAAATTTAAACTCCATTGAAACACTAAATCAACTTACTTCCATCAGCCAAAGCATCCATTCATCTTGCTTTGTATGTCGTGCTAATGTGAAGTTGTGTAATTCCAAAACAATGAGACTTTCATATCACCTCAAGCTAATTAGACTCCTCTTATTGTTATAAGAAGTATTTTTCATGAAATGACCATGAAATTATCTTTTGTGTCATTAATAATGGCTATATTCATTATGAAAACAATGCTAATGAACCGTATATAACATGAATTCATTCAATTCCTTCAAACAATAGAGTCCTCCATGTTGTTTTGCATTTATTATTAATAATATAGTGGTTGCGTTCCAATATAAAGAGTACCGTCTAATTCCAAAACAATGAGACTTTCATATCACCTTAAGCTAATTAGGCTCCTCTTATTGTTGCAAGAAGTATTTTTCATGCAATGACCATGAAATTATCTTTTGTGTCTTTATTAATGGCTATATTCATTATGAAAACAATGCCAATAAACTGTTTATAGGATGAATTCATTCAATTTCATCAAACCATAAAGTCCTCCATCTTGTTTTGCATTTATTACTAATAATATATTGGTTGAGTTCAAAAATAAAGAGTATCTCCCATCATTTCTTCCACCTCTTTTGGTTCCAAGAGCACATTTTGTTATATTGATGATGCAATTAACATATGTGGCCAAACAACATAGTATATTGATTAAATCAAACAAATTTAAACACCATTGAAACACTAAATCAACGTACTTCCAACAGCCAAAGTATCCATTCATCTTGGTTTGCATTTCGTGCTAATGTGAAGTTGTGTAATTCCTAGACAATGAGACTTTCATATCACCTCAAGCTAATTAGGCTCCTCTTATTGTTACAAGAAGTACCTTTCATGCAATGACCATGAAATTATCTTTTGTGTCTTTATTAATGGCTATATTCATTATGAAAACAATGCCAATGAACCGTCTATAACATGAATTAATTCAATTCCATCAAACAATAGAGTCCTGCATCTTGTTTTGCATTTATTACTAATATTATATTGGTTGAGCTCAAAAATAAAGAGTATCTCCCATCATTTCTTCCACCTCTTTTGGTTCCAAGAACACATTTTGATATATTGATGATGCAATTAACATATGTGGCTAATCAAAATAGTATATTGATTAAATTAAACAAATATAAACACCATTGAAACACTAAATCAACTTACTTCCATCAGCCAAAGCATCCATTCTTATTGGTTTGCATTTTGTGCTAATGTAAAGTTGTGTAATTCCAAAACAATGTGACTTTCAAATCATCTCAAGCTAATTAGGCTCCTCTTATTGTTACAAGAAGTATTTTTCATGCAATGACCATGAAATTATCTTTTGTGTCTTTATTAATGGCTACATTCATTATCAAAACAATGCCAATGTACTGTCTATAAGATGAATTCATTCAATTCCATCAAACAATAGAGTCCTCTATCTTGTTTTGCATTTATTACTAATAATATATTGGTTGAGTTCAAAAATAAAGAGTATCTCCCATCATTTCTTACACCTCTTTTGGTTCCAATAACACATTTTGATATATTGATGATGCAATTAACATATGGGGCCAAACAAACTAGTATATTGATTAAATCAAACAAATTTAAACACCATTGAAACACTAAATCAACTTACATGCATCAGCCAAAGCATCCATTCATCTTGGTTTGCATTTCGTGCTAATGTGAAGTTGTGTAATTCCAAAACAATGAGACTTTCATATCACCTCAAGCTAATTAGGCTCCTCTTATTGTTACAAGAAGTATTTTTCATGAAATCACCATGAAATTATCTTTTGTGTCATTATTAATGGCTATATTCATTATGAAAACAATGCCAATGAACCGTCTATAACATTAATTCATTCAATTCCTTGAAATAATAGAGTCCTCCATCTTATTTTGCATTTATTATTAATAATATAGTGGTTGCGTTCCAAGATAAAGAGTACATCCCATCATTTCTTCTAGTTAGCAGTTCACCTGTTTTGGTTCCAAGAACACATTTTGATATATTGATGATGCAATTAACATATGTCGCTAAACAAACTAGTATATTGATTAAATCAAACAAATTTAATCACCATTGAAACACTACATCAACTTACTTCCATCAACCAAAGCATCCATTCTTATTGGTTTGCATTTTGTGCTATTGTAAAGTTGTGTAATTCCAAAACAATGAGACTTTCATATCACCTTAAGCTAATTAGGCTCCTCTTATTGTTACAAGAAGTATTTTTCATGAAATGACCATGAAATTATCTTTTGTGTCTTTATTAATGGCTATATTCATTATCAAAACAATGCCAATGTACTGTCTATAACATGAATTCATTCAATTCCATGAAACAATAGAGTCCTCCATCTTGTTTTGCATTTATTACTAATAATATATTGGTTGAGTTCAAAAATAAAGAGTATCTCCCATCATTTCTTCCACCACTTTTGGTTCCAAGAACACATTTTGATATATTGATGATGCAATTAACATATGTAGCTAAAAAAAAGTAGTATATTGATTAAATTAAACAAATTTAAACACCATTGAAACACTAAATCAACTTACTTCCATCAGCCAAAGCATCCATTCTTATTGGTTTGCATTTTGTGCTAATGTAAAGTTGTCTAATTCCAAAACAATGAGACTTTCATATCATCTCAAGCTAATTAAGCTCCTCCTATTGTTACAAGAAATATTTTTTAGGAAATGACCATGAAATTATCTTTTGTGTCATTATTAATGGCTATATTCACTATCAAAACAATGCCAACGTACTGTCTATAACATGAATTCATTCAATTCCATCAAACAATAGAGTCCTCCATCTTGTTTTGCATTTATTACTAATATTATATTGGTTGAGCTCAAAAATAAAGAGTATCTCCCATCATTTCTTCCACCTCTTTTGGTTCCAAGAACACATTTTAACATATTGATGACGCAATTAACATATGTGGCTAATCAAAATAGTATATTGATTAAATCAAACAAATTTAAACACCATTGAAACACTAAATCAACTTACTTCCATCAGCCAAAGCATCCATTGTTAGTGGTTTTCATTTTGTGCTAATGTAAAGTTGTGTAATTCCAAAACAATAAGACTTTCATATCATCTCAAGCTAATTAGGCTCCTCTTATTGTTACAAGAAGTATTTTTCATGCAATGACCATGAAATTATCTTTTGTGTCTTTCTTAATGGCTACATTCATTATAAAAACAATGCCAATGTACTATCTATAACATGAATTCATTCAATTCCATCAAACAATAGAGTCCTCCATCTTGTTTTGCATTTATTACTAATAATATATTGGTTGAGTTCAAAAATAAAGAGTATCTACCATCATTTCTTCCACCTCTTTTGGTTCCAATAACACATTTTGATATATTGATGATGCATTTAACATATGTGGCTAAACAAACTAGTACATTGATTAAATGAAACAAATTTAAACACCATTGAAACACTAAATCAACGTACTTCCATCAGCCAATGTATACATTCATCTTTGTTTGCATTTCATGCTAATGTGAAGCTGTGTAATTCCAAGACAATGAGACTTTCATATCACCTCAAGCTAATTAGGCTCCTCTTATTGTTACAACAAGTATTTTTCAAGCAATGACCATGAAATTATCTTTTGTGTCTTTATTAATGGCTATATTCATTATGAAAACAATGCCAATGAACCGTCTATAACATGAATTCATTCAATTCCATCAAACAATAGAGTCCTCCATCTTGTTTTGCATTTATTACTAATAATATATTGGTTGAGTTCAAAAATAAAGAGTATCTCTCATCATTTCTTCCACCTCTTTTTGTTCCAAGAACACATTTTGATATATTGATGATGCAATTAACATATGTGGCTAAACAAACTAGTATATTGATTAAATCAAACAAATTTAAACACCATTGAAACATTAAATCAACTTACTTCCAGTAGCCAAAGCATCCATTCATCTTGGCTTGCATTTTGTGCTAATGTGAAGTTGTGTAATTCCAAAGCAATGAGACTTTCATATCACCTCAAGCTAATTAGGCTCCTCTTATTGTTACAGAAAGTATTTTTCCTGAAATGACCTTGAAATTATCTTTTGTGTCTTTATTAATGGCTATATTCGTTATGAAAACAATGCCAATGAACCGTCTATAACATGAATTCATTCAATTCCTTGAAACAATAGAGTCCTACATGTTGTTTTGAATTTATTATTAATAATATAGTGGTTGCGTTCCAAGATAAAGAGCACCTCCCATCATTTCTTCTAGTTAGCAGTTCACCTCTTTTGGTTCCAAGAACACATTTTGATATATTGATGATGCAATTAACATATGTGGCTAAACAAACTAGTATATTGATTAAATCAAACAAATTTAAACACCATTGAAACACTAAATCAACTTACTTCCATCAGCCAAAGCATCTATTCATCTTGGTTTGCATTTCGTGCTAATGTGAAGTTGTGTAATTCATAAACAATGAGACTTTCATATCACCTCAAGCTAATTAGGCTCCTCTTATTGTTACAAGAAGTATTTTTCATGCAATGACCATGAAATTATCTTTTGTGTCTTTATTAATGGCTATATTCATTATCAAAAGAATGCCAATGAACCGTCTATAACATGAATTCATTCAACTCCATCAAACAATAGAGTCCTCCATCTTGATTTGCATTTATTACTAATAATATATTGGTTGAGTTCCAAAATAAAGAGTATCTCCCATCATTTCTTCCGCCTATTTTGGTTCCAAGAACACATTTTGATATATTGATGATGCAATTAACTTATGTGGCTTTACAAACTAGTATATTGATTAAATCAAACAATTTTAAACACCATTGAAACACTAAATCAACTTACTTCCATCAGCCAAAGCATCCATTCATCTTGGTTTGCATTTCGTGCTAATGTGAAGTTGTGTAATTCCAAAACAATGAGACTTTCATATCACCTCAAGCTAATTAGGCTCCTCTTATTGTTACAAGAAGTATTTTTCATGAGATGACCATGAAATTATCTTTTGTGTCTTTATTAATGGCTATATTCATTATGAAAACAGTGCCAATGAACCGTCTATAACATGAATTCATTCAATTCCTTCAAACAATAGAGTTCACATGTTGTTTTGCATTTATTATTAATAATATAGTGGTTGCGTTCCAAGATAAAGAGTACCTCCCATCATTTCTTCTAGTTAGTAGTTCACCTCTTTTGGTTCCAAGAACACATTTTGATATATTGATGATACAATTAACATATATGGCTAAACAAACAAGTATATTGATTAAATCAAACAAATATAAACACCATTGAAACACTAAATCAACTTACTTCCATCAGCCAAAGCATCCATTCATCTTGGTTTGCATTTCGTGCTAATGTGAAGTTGTGTAATTCCAAAACAATGAGACCTTCATATCACCTCAATCTAATTAGGCTCCTCTTATTGTTACAAGAAGTATTTTTCATGCAATGACCATGAAATTATCTTTTGTGTCTTTATTAATGGCTATATTCATTATCAAAACAATGCCAATGAACCGTCTATAACATGAATTCATTCAACTCCATCAAACAATAGAGTCCTCCATCTTGATTTGCATTTATTACTAATAATATATTGGTTGAGTTCCAAAATAAAGAGTATCTCCCATCATTTCTTCCGCCTCTTTTGGTTCCAAGAACACATTTTGATATATTGATGATGGAATTAACTTATGTGGCTTTACAAACTAGTATATTGATTAAATCAAACAATTTTAAACACCATTGAAACACTAAATCAACTTACTTCCATCAGCCAAAGCATCCATTCATCTTGGTTTGCATTTCGTGCTAATGTGAAGTTGTGTAATTCCAAAACAATGAGACTTTCATATCACCTCAAGCTAATTAGGCTCCTCTTATTGTTACAAGAATTATTTTTCATGAAATGACCATGAAATTATCTTTTGTGTCTTTATTAATGGCTATATTCATTATCAAAACAGTGCCAATGAACCGTCTATAACATGAATTTATTCAATTCCTTCAAACAATAGAGTTCACATGTTGTTTTGCATTTATTATTAATAATATAGTGGTTGCGTTCCAAGATAAAGAGTACCTCCCATCATGTCTTCTAGTTAGCAGTTCACCTCTTTTGGTTCCAAGAACACATTTTGATATATTGATGATGCAATTAACATATATGGCTAAACAAACAAGTATATTGATTAAATCAAACAAATATAAACACCATTGAAACACTAAATCAACTTACTTCCATCTGCCAAAGAATCTATTGATCTTGGTTTGCATTTTGTGCGAATGTGAAGTTGTGTAATTCCAAAACAATGAGACTTTCATATCACCTCAAGCTAATTAGGCTCCTCTTATTGTTACAAGAAGTATTTTTCATGCAATGACCATGAAATTATCTTTTGTGTCTTTATTAATTGCTATATTCATTATGAAAACAATGCCAATGAACCGTCTATAACATGAATTCATTCAATTCCATCAAACAATAGAGTCCTCTATCTTGATTTGCATTTATTATTAATAATATATTGGATGAGTTCAAAAATAAAGAGTATCTACCATCATTTCTTCCACCTCTTTTGGTTCCAAGAACACATTTTGATATATTGATGATGCAATTAACATATGTGGCTAAACAAACTAGTATATTGATTAAATCAAACAAATTTAAACACATTTGAAACACTTAATCAACTTACTTCCATCAGCCAAAGCATCCATTCATCTTAGTTTGCATTTCGTGCTAATGTGAAGTTGTGTAATTCCAAAACAATGAGACTTTCATATCACCTCAAGCTAATTAGGCTCCTCTTATTCTTACAAGAAGTATTTTTCATGAAATGACCATGATATTATCTTTTGTGTCTTTATTAATGGCTATATTCATTATGAAAACAGTGCCAATGAACCGTCTATAACATGAATTCATTCAATTCCTTCAAACAATAGAGTCCTCCATCTTGTTTTGCATTTATTATTAATAATATAGTGGTTGCGTTCCAAGATAAAGAGTACCTCCCATCATTTCTTCTAGTTAGCAGTTCACCTCTTTTGGTTCCAAGAACAGATTTTGATATATTGATGATGCAATTAACATATGTGGCTAAACAAACTAGTATATTGATTGAATCAAACAATTATAAACACCATTGAAACACATAATCAACTTACATCCATCAGCCAAAGCATCTATTCATCTTGGATTGCATTTTGTGCTAATGTGAAGTTGTGTAATTCCAAAACAATGAGACTTTCATGTCACCTCAATCTAATTAGGCTCCTCTTATTGTTACAAGAAGTATTTTTCATGCAATGACCATGAAATTATCTTTTGTGTCTTTATTAATGGCTATATTCATTATGAAAACAATGCCAATGAACCGTCTATAACATGAATTCATTCAATTCCATCAAACAATAGAGTTCTCCATCTTGATTTGCATTTATTACTAATAATATATTGGTTGAGTTCAAAAATAAAGAGTATCTCCCATCATTTCTTCCGCCTCTTTTGGTTCCAAGAACAGATTTTGATATATTGATGATGGAATTAACATATGTGGCTAAACAAACTAGTATATTGATTAAATCAAACAATTATAAACATCATTGAAACACTAAATCAACTTACTTCCATCAGCCAAAGCATCCATTCATCTTGGTTTGCATTTTGTGCGAATGTGAAGTTGTGTAATTCCAAAACAATGAGACTTTCATATCACCTCAAGCTAATTAGGCTCCTCTTATTGTTACAAGAAGTATTTTTCATGCAATGACCATGAAATTATCTTTTGTGTCTTTATTAATTGCTATATTCATTATGAAAACAATGCCAATGAACCGTCTATAACATGAATTCATTCAATTCCATCAAACAATAGAGTCCTCTATCTTGATTTGCATTTATTATTAATAATATATTGGATGAGTTCAAAAATAAAGAGTATCTACCATCATTTCTTCCGCCTCTTTTGGTTCCAAGAACACATTTTCATATATTGATGATGCAATTAACATATGTGGCTAAACAAACTAGTATATTGATTAAATCAAACAAATTTAAACACATTTGAAACACTCAATCAACTTACTTCCATCAGCCAAAGCATCCATTCATCTTAGTTTGCATTTCGTGCTAATGTGAAGTTGTGTAATTCCAAAACAATGAGACTTTCATATCACCTCAAGCTAATTAGGCTCCTCTTATTCTTACAAGAAGTATTTTTCATGAAATGACCATGAAATTATCTTTTGTGTCTTTATTAATGGCTATATTCATTATGAAAACAGTGCCAATGAACCGTCTATAACATGAATTCATTCAATTCCTTCAAACAATAGAGTCCTCCATCTTGTTTTGCATTTATTATTAATAATATAGTGGTTGCGTTCCAAGATAAAGAGTACCTCCCATCATTTCTTCTAGTTAGCAGTTCACCTCTTTTGGTTCCAAGAACAGATTTTGATATATTGATGATGCAATTAACATATGTGGCTAAACAAACTAGTATATTGATTGAATCAAACAATTATAAACACCATTGAAACACTAAATCAGCTTACATCCATCAGCCAAAGCATCTATTCATCTTGGTTTGCATTTTGTGCTAATGTAAAGTTGTGTAATTCCAAAACAATGAGACTTTCATGTCACCTCAATCTAATTAGGCTCCTCTTATTGTTACAAGAAGTATTTTTTCATGCAATGACCATGAAATTATCTTTTGTGTCTTTATTAATGGCTATATTCATTATGAAAACAATGCCAATGAACCGTCTATAACATGAATTCATTCAATTCCATCAAACAATAGAGTTCTCCATCTTGATTTGCATTTATTACTAATAATATATTGGTTGAGTTCAAAAATAAAGAGTATCTCCCATCATTTCTTCCGCCTCTTTTGGTTCCAAGAACAGATTTTGATATATTGATGATGGAATTAACATATGTGGCTAAACAAACTAGTATATTGATTAAATCAAACAATTATAAACAACATTGAAACACTAAATCAACTTACATCCATCAGCCAAGGCATCCATTCATCTTGGTTTGCATTTTGTGCTAATGTGAAGTTGTGTAATTCCAAAACAATGAGACTTTCATTTCACCTCAAGCTAATTAGGCTCCTCTTATTGTTACAAGAAATATTTTTCATGCAATGACCATGAAATTATCTTTTGTGTCTTTATTAATTGCTATATTCATTATGAAAACAATGCCAATGAACCGTCTATAACATGAATTCATTCAATTCCATCAAACAATAGAGTCCTCCATCATGATTTGCATTTATTACTAATAATATATTGGTTGAGTTCAAAAATAAAGAGTATCTCCCATCATTTCTTCCGCCTCTTTTGGTTCCAAGAACACATTTTGATATATTGATGATGCAATTAACATATGTGGCTAAACAAACTAGTATATTGATTAAATCAAAACAAATTTAAAACACCATTGACACACTAAATCAACTTACTTCCATCAGCCAAAGCATCCATTCATCTTGGTTTGCATTTCGTGCTAATGTGAAGTTGTGTAATTCCAAAACAATGAGACTTTCATATCACCTCAAGCTAATTAGGCTCCTCTTATTGTTACAAGAAGTATTTTTCATGCAATGACCATGAAATTATCTTTTGTGTCTTTATTAATTGCTATATTCATTATGAAAACAATGCCAATGAACCGTCTATAAACATGAATTCATTCATTCATTCCATCAAACAATAGAGTCCTCTATCTTGATTTGCATTTATTATTAATAATATATTGGATGAGTTCAAAAATAAAGAGTATCTACCATCATTTCTTCCGCCTCTTTTGGTTCCAAGAACACATTTTGATATATTGATGATGCAATTAACATATGTGGCTAAACAAACTAGTATATTGATTAAATCAAACAAATTTAAACACATTTGAAACACTTAATCAACTTACTTCCATCAGCCAAAGCATCCATTCATCTTAGTTTGCATTTCGTGCTAATGTGAAGTTGTGTAATTCCAAAACAATGAGACTTTCATATCACCTCAAGCTAATTAGGCTCCTCTTATTCTTACAAGAAGTATTTTTCATGAAATGACCATGAAATTATCTTTTGTGTTTTTATTAATGGCTATATTTCCTTATGAAAACAGTGCCAATGAACCGTCTATAACATGAATTCATTCAATTCCTTCAAACAATAGAGTCCTCCATCTTGTTTTGCATTTATTATTAATAATATAGTGGTTGCGTTCCAAGATAAAGAGTACCTCCCATCATTTCTTCTAGTTAGCAGTTCACCTCTTTTGGTTCCAAGAACAGATTTTGATATATTGATGATGCAATTAACATATGTGGCTAAACAAACTAGTATATTGATTGAATCAAACAATTATAAACACCATTGAAACACTAAATCAACTTACATCCATCAGCCAAAGCATCTATTCATCTTGGTTTGCATTTTGTGCTAATGTGAAGTTTTGTAATTCCAAAACAATGAGACTTTCATGTCACCTCAATCTAATTAGGCTCCTCTTATTGTTACAAGAAGTATTTTTTCATGCAATGACCATGAAATTATCTTTTGTGTCTTTATTAATGGCTATATTCATTATGAAAACAATGCCAATGAACCGTCTATAACATGAATTCATTCAATTCCATCAAACAATAGAGTTCTCCATCTTGTTTTGCATTTATTACTAATAATATATTGGTTGAGTTCAAAAATAAAGAGTATCTCCCATCATTTCTTCCGCCTCTTTTGGTTCCAAGAACAGATTTTGATATATTGATGATGGAATTAACATATGTGGCTAAACAAACTAGTATATTGATTAAATCAAACAATTATAAACAACATTGAAACACTAAATCAACTTACATCCATCAGCCAAGGCATCTATTCATCTTGGTTTGCATTTTGTGCTAATGTGAAGTTGTGTAATTCCAAAACAATGAGACTTTCATTTCACCTCAACCTAATTAGGCTCCTCTTATTGTTACAAGAAATATTTTTCATGCAATGACCATGAAATTATCTTTTGTGTCTTTATTAATTGCTATATTCATTATGAAAACAATGCCAATGAACCGTCTATAACATGAATTCATTCAATTCCATCAAACAATAGAGTCCTCCATCATGATTTGCATTTATTACTAATAATATATTGGTTGAGTTCAAAAATAAAGAGTATCTCCCATCATTTCTTCCGCCTCTTTTGGTTCCAAGAACAGATTTTGATATATTGATGATGCAATTAACATATGTGGCTAAACAAACTAGTATATTGATTAAATCAAACAAATTTAAACACCATTGACACACTAAATCAACTTACTTCCATCAGCCAAAGCATCCATTCATCTTGGTTTGCATTTCGTGCTAATGTGAAGTTGTGTAATTCCAAAACAATGAGACTTTCATATCACCTCAAGCTAATTAGGCTCCTCTTATTGTTACAAGAAGTATTTTTCCTGAAATGACCATGAAATTATCTTTTGTGTCTTTATTAATGGCTATATTCATTATGAAAACAGTGCCAATGAACCGTCTATAACATGAATTCATTCAATTCCTTCAAACAATAGAGTCCTACATGTTGTTTTGCATGTATTATTAATAATATAGTGGTTGCGTTCCAAGATAAAGAGTACCTCCCATCATTTCTTCTAGTTAGCAGTTCACCTCTTTTGGTTCCAAGAACACATTTTGATATATTGATGATGCAATTAACATATGTGGCTAAACAAACTAGTATATTGATTAAATCAAACAATTATAAACACCATTGAAACACTAAATCAACTTACATCCTTCAGCCAAAGCATCTATTCATCTTGGTTTGCATTTTGTGCTAATGTGAAGTTGTGTAATTCCAAAACAATGAGACCTTCATATCACCTCAATCTAATTAGGCTCCCCTTATTGTTACAAGAAGTATTTTTCATGCAATGACCATGAAATTATCTTTTGTGTCTTTATTAATGGCTATATTCATTATGAGAACAATGCCAATGAACCGTCTATAACATGAATTCATTCAATTCCATCAATGAATAGAGTCATCCATGTTGATTTGCATTTATTACTAATAATATATTGGTTGAATTCAAAAATAAAGAGTTTCTCCCATCATTTCTTCCACCTCTTTTGGTTCCAAGAACACAATTCGATATATTGATGATGCAATTAACATATGTGGCTAAACAAACTAGTATATTGATTAAATCGAACAAATTTAAACTCCATTGAAACACTAAATCAACTTACTTCCTGTAGCGAAAGCATCCATTCATCTTGGTTTGCATTTCGTGCTAATGTGAAGTTGTGTAATTCCAAAGCAATGAGACTTTCATATCACCTGAAGCAAATTAGGCTCCTCTTATTGTTACAAGAAGTATTTTTCATGAAATGACCATGAAATTATCTTTTGTGTCTTTATTAATGGCTATATTCGTTATGAAAACAATGCCAATGAACCGTCTATAACATGAATTCATTCAATTCCTTGAAACAATAGAGTCCTACATGTTGTTTTGCATTTATTATTAATAATATTGTGGTTGCGTTCCAAGATAAAGAGTACCTCCCATCATTTCTTCTAGTTAGCAGTTCACCTCTATTGGTTCCAAGAACACATTTTGATATATTGATGATGCAATTAACATATGTGGCTAAACAAACTAGTATATTGATTAAATCAAACAAATTTAAACACCATTGAAACACTAAATCAACTTACTTCCAGTTGCCAAAGCATCCATTCATCTTGGTTTGCATTTCGTGCGAATGTGAAGTTGTGTAATTCCAAAACAATGAGACTTTCATATCACCTGAAGCTAATTAGGCTCCTCTTATTGTTACAAGAAGTATTGTTCATGAAATGACCATGAAATTATCTTTTGTGTCTTTATTAATGGCTATATTCGTTATGAAAACAATGCCAATGAACCGTCTATAACATGAATTCATTCAATTCCTTGAAACAATAGAGTCCTACATGTTGTTTTGCATTTATTATTAATAATATTGTGGTTGCGTTCCAAGATAAAGAGTACCTCCCATCATTTCTTCTAGTTAGCAGTTCACCTCTATTGGTTCCAAGAACACATTTTGATATATTGATGATGAAATTAACATATGTGGCTAAACAAACTAGTATATTGATTAAATCAAACAAATATAAACACCATTGAAACACTAAATCAACTTACTTCCATCAGCCAAAGCATCTATTCATCTTGGTTTGCATTTCGTGCTAATGTGAAGTTGTGTAATTCCAAAACAATGAGACTTTCATATCACCTAAGGCTAATTAGGCTCCTCTTATTGTTACAAGAAGTATTTTTCATGCAATGACCATGAAATTATCTTTTGTGTCTTTATTAATTGCTATATTCATTATGAAAACAATTCCAATGAACCGTCTATAACATGAATTCATTCAATTCCATCAAACAATAGAGTCCTCTATCTTGATTTGCATTTATTACTAATAATATATTGGTTGACTTGAAAAATAAAGAGTATCTCCCATCATTTCTTCCGCCTCTCTTGGTTCCAAGCACACATTTTGATATATTGATGATGGAATTAACATATGTGGCTAAACAAACTAGTATATTGATTAAATCAAACAATTATAAACACCATTGAAACACTTAATCAACTTACTTCCATCAGCCAAAGCATCCATTCATCTTAGTTTGCATTTCGTGCTAATGTGAAGTTGTGTAATTCCAAAACAATGAGACTTTCATATCACCTCAAGCTAATTAGGCTCCTCTTATTCTTACAAGAAGTATTTTTCATGAAATGACCATGAAATTATCTTTTGTGTTTTTATTAATGGCTATATTCCTTATGAAAACAGTGCCAATGAACCGTCTATAACATGAATTCATTCAATTCCTTCAAACAATAGAGTCCTCCATCTTGTTTTGCATTTATTATTAATAATATAGTGGTTGCGTTCCAAGATAAAGAGTACCTCCCATCATTTCTTCTAGTTAGCAGTTCACCTCTTTTGGTTCCAAGAACAGATTTTGATATATTGATGATGCAATTAACATATGTGGCTAAACAAACTAGTATATTGATTGAATCAAACAATTATAAACACCATTGAAACACTAAATCAACTTACATCCATCAGCCAAAGCATCTATTCATCTTGGTTTGCATTTTGTGCTAATGTGAAGTTTTGTAATTCCAAAACAATGAGACTTTCATGTCACCTCAATCTAATTAGGCTCCTCTTATTGTTACAAGAAGTATTTTTCATGCAATGACCATGAAATTATCTTTTGTGTCTTTATTAATGGCTATATTCATTATGAAAACAATGCCAATGAACCGTCTATAACATGAATTCATTCAATTCCATCAAACAATAGAGTTCTCCATCTTGTTTTGCATTTATTACTAATAATATATTGGTTGAGTTCAAAAATAAAGAGTATCTCCCATCATTTCTTCCGCCTCTTTTGGTTCCAAGAACAGATTTTGATATATTGATGATGGAATTAACATATCTGGCTAAACAAACTAGTATATTGATTAAATCAAACAATTATAAACAACATTGAAACACTAAATCAACTTACATCCATCAGCCAAGGCATCTATTCATCTTGGTTTGCATTTTGTGCTAATGTGAAGTTGTGTAATTCCAAAACAATGAGACTTTCATTTCACCTCAACCTAATTAGGCTCCTCTTATTGTTACAAGAAATATTTTTCATGCAATGACCATGAAATTATCTTTTGTGTCTTTATTAATTGCTATATTCATTATGAAAACAATGCCAATGAACCGTCTATAACATGAATTCATTCAATTCCATCAAACAATAGAGTCCTCTATCTTGATTTGCATTTATTATTAATAATATATTGGATGAGTTCAAAAATAAAGAGTATCTACCATCATTTCTTCCGCCTCTTTTGGTTCCAAGAACACATTTTGATATATTGATGATGCAATTAACATATGTGGCTAAACAAACTAGTATATTGATTAAATCAAACAAATTTAAACACATTTGAAACACTTAATCAACTTACTTCCATCAGCCAAAGCATCCATTCATCTTAGTTTGCATTTCGTGCTAATGTGAAGTTGTGTAATTCCAAAACAATGAGACTTTCATATCACCTCAAGCTAATTAGGCTCCTCTTATTCTTACAAGAAGTATTTTTCATGAAATGACCATGAAATTATCTTTTGTGTTTTTATTAATGGCTATATTCCTTATGAAAACAGTGCCAATGAACCGTCTATAACATGAATTCATTCAATTCCTTCAAACAATAGAGTCCTCCATCTTGTTTTGCATTTATTATTAATAATATAGTGGTTGCGTTCCAAGATAAAGAGTACCTCCCATCATTTCTTCTAGTTAGCAGTTCACCTCTTTTGGTTCCAAGAACAGATTTTGATATATTGATGATGCAATTAACATATGTGGCTAAACAAACTAGTATATTGATTGAATCAAACAATTATAAACACCATTGAAACACTAAATCAACTTACATCCATCAGCCAAAGCATCTATTCATCTTGGTTTGCATTTTGTGCTAATGTGAAGTTTTGTAATTCCAAAACAATGAGACTTTCATGTCACCTCAATCTAATTAGGCTCCTCTTATTGTTACAAGAAGTATTTTTCATGCAATGACCATGAAATTATCTTTTGTGTCTTTATTAATGGCTATATTCATTATGAAAACAATGCCAATGAACCGTCTATAACATGAATTCATTCAATTCCATCAAACAATAGAGTTCTCCATCTTGTTTTGCATTTATTACTAATAATATATTGGTTGAGTTCAAAAATAAAGAGTATCTCCCATCATTTCTTCCGCCTCTTTTGGTTCCAAGAACAGATTTTGATATATTGATGATGGAATTAACATATGTGGCTAAACAAACTAGTATATTGATTAAATCAAACAATTATAAACAACATTGAAACACTAAATCAACTTACATCCATCAGCCAAGGCATCTATTCATCTTGGTTTGCATTTTGTGCTAATGTGAAGTTGTGTAAATTCCAAAACAATGAGACTTTCATTTCACCTCAACCTAATTAGGCTCCTCTTATTGTTACAAGAAATATTTTTCATGCAATGACCATGAAATTATCTTTTGTGTCTTTATTAATTGCTATATTCATTATGAAAACAATGCCAATGAACCGTCTATAACATGAATTCATTCAATTCCATCAAACAATAGAGTCCTCCATCATGATTTGCATTTATTACTAATAATATATTGGTTGAGTTCAAAAAATAAAGAGTATCTCCCATCATTTCTTCCGCCTCTTTTGGTTCCAAGAACAGATTTTGATATATTGATGATGCAATTAACATATGTGGCTAAACAAACTAGTATATTGATTAAATCAAACAAATTTAAACACCATTGACACACTAAATCAACTTACTTCCATCAGCCAAAGCATCCATTCATCTTGGTTTGCATTTCGTGCTAATGTGAAGTTGTGTAATTCCAAAACAATGAGACTTTCATATCACCTCAAGCTAATTAGGCTCCTCTTATTGTTACAAGAAGTATTTTTCCTGAAATGACCATGAAATTATCTTTTGTGTCCTTATTAATGGCTATATTCATTATGAAAACAGTGCCAATGAACCGTCTATAACATGAATTCATTCAATTCCTTCAAACAATAGAGTCCTACATGTTGTTTTGCATGTATTATTAATAATATAGTGGTTGCGTTCCAAGATAAAGAGTACCTCCCATCATTTCTTCTAGTTAGCAGTTCACCTCTTTTGGTTCCAAGAACACATTTTGATATATTGATGATGCAATTAACATATGTGGCTAAACAAACTAGTATATTGATTAAATCAAACAATTATAAACACCATTGAAACACTAAATCAACTTACATCCTTCAGCCAAAGCATCTATTCATCTTGGTTTGCATTTTGTGCTAATGTGAAGTTGTGTAATTCCAAAACAATGAGACCTTCATATCACCTCAATCTAATTAGGCTCCCCTTATTGTTACAAGAAGTATTTTTCATGCAATGACCATGAAATTATCTTTTGTGTCTTTATTAATGGCTATATTCATTATGAGAACAATGCCAATGAACCGTCTATAACATGAATTCATTCAATTCCATCAATGAATAGAGTCATCCATGTTGATTTGCATTTATTACTAATAATATATTGGTTGAATTCAAAAAATAAAGAGTTTCTCCCATCATTTCTTCCACCCTCTTTTGGTTCCAAGAACACAATTCGATATATTGATGATGCAATTAACATATGTGGCTAAACAAACTAGTATATTGATTAAATCGAACAAATTTAAACTCCATTGAAACACTAAATCAACTTACTTCCTGTAGCGAAAGCATCCATTCATCTTGGTTTGCATTTCGTGCTAATGTGAAGTTGTGTAATTCCAAAGCAATGAGACTTTCATATCACCTGAAGCAAATTAGGCTCCTCTTATTGTTACAAGAAGTATTTTTCATGAAATGACCATGAAATTATCTTTTGTGTCTTTATTAATGGCAATATTCGTTATGAAAACAATGCCAATGAACCGTCTATAACATGAATTCATTCAATTCCTTGAAACAATAGAGTCCTACATGTTGTTTTGCATTTATTATTAATAATATTCTGGTTGCGTTCCAAGATAAAGAGTACCTCCCACATTTCTTCTAGTTAGCAGTTCACCTCTATTGGTTCCAAGAACACATTTTGATATATTGATGATGCAATTAACATATGTGGCTAAACAAACTAGTATATTGATTAAATCAAACAAATTTAAACACCATTGAAACACTAAATCAACTTACTTCCAGTTGCCAAAGCATCCATTCATCTTGGTTTGCATTTCGTGCGAATGTGAAGTTGTGTAATTCCAAAACAATGAGACTTTCATATCACCTGAAGCTAATTAGGCTCCTCTTATTGTTACAAGAAGTATTGTTCATGAAATGACCATGAAATTATCTTTTGTGTCTTTATTAATGGCTATATTCGTTATGAAAACAATGCCAATGAACCGTCTATAACATGAATTCATTCAATTCCTTGAAACAATAGAGTCCTACATGTTGTTTTGCATTTATTATTAATAATATTGTGGTTGCGTTCCAAGATAAAGAGTACCTCCCATCATTTCTTCTAGTTAGCAGTTCACCTCTATTGGTTCCAAGAACACATTTTGATATATTGATGATGCAATTAACATATGTGGCTAAACAAACTAGTATATTGATTAAATCAAACAAATATAAACACCATTGAAACACTAAATCAACTTACTTCCATCAGCCAAAGCATCTATTCATCTTGGTTTGCATTTCGTGCTAATGTGAAGTTGTGTAATTCCAAAACAATGAGACTCTCATATCACCTAAGGCTAATTAGGCTCCTCTTATTGTTACAAGAAGTATTTTTCATGCAATGACCATGAAATTATCTTTTGTGTCTTTATTAATTGCTATATTCATTATGAAAACAATTCCAATGAACCGTCTATAACATGAATTCATTCAATTCCATCAAACAATAGAGTCCTCTATCTTGATTTGCATTTATTACTAATAATATATTGGTTGACTTGAAAAATAAAGAGTATCTCCCATCATTTCTTCCGCCTCTCTTGGTTCCAAGAACACATTTTGATATATTGATGATGGAATTAACATATGTGGCTAAACAAACTAGTATATTGATTAAATCAAACAATTATAAACACCATTGAAACACTAAATCAACTTACATCCATCAGCCAAAGCATCTATTCATCTTGGTTTGCATTTTGTGCTGATGTGAAGTTGTGTAATTCCAAAACAATGAGACTTTCATTTCACCTCAAGCTAATTAGGCTCCTCTTATTGCTACAAGAAATATTTTTCATGCAATGACCATGAAATTATCTTTTGTGTCTTTATTAATTGCTATATTCATTATGAAAACAATGCCAATGAACCGTCTATAACATGAATTCATTCAATTCCATCAAACAATAGAGTCCTCTATCATGTTTTGCGTTTATTATTGATAATATAATGGTTGAGTTCAAAAATAAAGAGTATCTCCAATCATTTCTTCCACGTCTTTTGGTTCCAAGAACACATTTTGATATACTGATGATGCAATTAACATATGTGGCTAAGCAAACTAGTATATTGATTAAATCAAACAAATTTAAACACCATTGAAACACTAAATCAACTTACTTCCATCAGCCAAAGCAACCATTCTTATTGATTTGCATTTTGTGCTATTGTAAAGTTGTGTAATTCCAAAACAATGAGACTTTCATATCACCTCAAGCTAATTAGGCTCCTCTTATTGTTACAAGAAGTATTTTTCATGAAATGACCATGAAATTATCTTTTGTGTCTTTATTAATGGCTATATTCATTATGAAAACAGTGCCAATGAACCGTCTATAACATGAATTCATTCAATTCCTTCAAACAATAGAGTCCTACATGTTGTTTTGCATTTATTATTAATAATATAGTGGTTGCGTTCCAAGATAAAGAGTACCTCCCATCATTTCTTCTAGTTAGCAGTTCACCTCTTTTGGTTCCAAGAACAGATTTTGATATATTGATGATGCAATTAACATATGTGGTTAAACAAACTAGTATATTGATTAAATCAAACAATTATAAACACCATTGAAACACTAAATCAACTTACTTCCATCAGCCAAAGCATCCATTCATCTTGGTTTGCATTTCGTGCTAATGTGAAGTTGTGTAATTCCAAAACAATGAGACTTTCATATCACCTCAAGCTAATTAGGCTCCTCTTATTGTTACGAGAAGTATTTTTCATGAAATGACCATGAAATTATCTTTTGTGTCTTTATTAATTGCTATATTCATTATGAAAACAGTGCCAATGAACCGTCTATAACATGAATTCTTTCATTTCCATTAAACAATAGAGTCCTCTATCTTGTTTTGCATTTATTATTGATGACATATTGGTTGAGTTAAAAAATAAAGAGTATCTCCCATCATTTCTTCCACCTCTTTTGGTTCCAGGAACACATTTTGATATATTGATGATGCAATTAACATATGTGCTGAAACAAACTAGTATATTGATTAAATCAAACAAATTTAATCACAATTGAAACACTAAATCAACTTACTTCCATCAGCCAAAGCATCCATTCTTATTGGTTTGCATTTTGTGCTAATGTGAAGTTGTGTAATTCCACAACAATGAGACTTTCGTATCACCTTAAGCTAATTAGGCTCCTCTTATTGTTATAAGAAGTATTTTTCATGCAATGACCATGAAATTATCTTTTGTGTCTTTATTAATGGCAATATTCATTATGAAAACAATGCCAACGAACCGTCTACAACATGAATTCATTCAATTCCATCAATCATTAGAGTCCTCCATCTTGTTTTGCATTTATTACTAATAATATATTGGTTGAGTTCACAAATAAAGAGTATCTCCCATCATTTCTTCCGCCTCTTTTGGTTCCAAGAACACATTTTGATATATTGATGATGCAATTAACATATATGGCTAAACAAACTAGTATATTGATTAAATAAAACAAATTTAAACACCATTGAAACACTAAATCAACTTTCTTCCAGTTGCCAAAGCATCCATTCATCTTGGTTTGCATTTCGTGCTAATGTGAAGTTGTGTAATTCCAAAGCAATGAGACTTTCATATCACCTCAAGCTAATTAGGCTCCTCTTATTGTTACAAGAAGTATTTTTCATGAAATGACCATGAAATTATCTTTTGTGTCTTTATTAATGGCTATATGCATTATGAAAACAATGCCAATGAACCGTCTATAACATGAATTCATTCAATTCCTTGAAACAATAGAGTCCTACATGTTGTTTTGCATTTATTATTAATAATATAGTGGTTGCGTTCCAAGATAAAGAGTACCTCCCATCATTTCTTCTAGTTAGCAGTTCACCTCTTTTGGTTCCAAGAACACATTTTGATATATTGATGATGCAATTAACATATGTGGCTAAACAAACTAGTATATTGATTAAATCAAACAAATATAAACACCATTGAAACACTAAATCAACTTACTTCCATCAGCCAAAGCATCTATTCATCTTGGTTTGCATTTCGTGCTAATGTGAAGTTGTGTAATTCCAAAACAATGAGAATTTCATATCACCTCAAGCTAATTAGGCTCCTCTTATTGTTACAAGAAGTATTTTTCATGCAATGACCATGAAATTATCTTTTGTGTCTTTATTAATGGCTACATTCATTATCAAAACAATGCCAATGTACTGTCTATAACATGAATTCATTCAATTCCATCAAACAATAGAGTCCTCCATCTTGTTTTGTGTTTATTATTAATAATATATTGGTTGAGTTCAAAAATAAAGATTATCTCCCATCATTTCTTCCACCTCTTTTCATTCCAATAACACATTTTGATATATTGATGATGCAATTGACATATGTGGCCAAAGAAACTAGTATATTGGTTAAATCAAACAAATTTAAACACCATTGAAACACTAAATCAACTTACTTGCATCAGCCAAACCATCCATAAATCTTGGTTTGCATTTCGTGCTAATGTGAAGTTGTGTAATTCCAAAACAATGAGACATTCATATCACCTCAAGCTAATTAGGCTCCTCTTATTGTTACAAGAAGTATTTTTCATGAAATGATCACGAAATTATCTTTTGTGTCTTTATTAATGGCTATATTCATTATGAAAACAATGCCAATGAACCGTCTATAACATGAAGTCATTCAATTCCTTGAAACAATAGAGTCCTCCATCTTGTTTTGCATTTATTATTAATAATATAGTGGTTGCGTTCCAAGATAAAGATTACCTCCCATCGTTTCTTCTAGTTAGCAGTTCACCTCTTTTGGTTCCAAGAACACATTTTGATATATTGATGATGCAATTAACATATGTGGCTGAACAAAATAGTATATTGATTAAATCAAACAAATTTAAACAGCATTGAAACACTTAATCAACTTACTTCCATCAACCAAAGCATCCATTCTTATTGATTTGCATTTTGTGCTATTGTAAAGTTGTGTAATTCCAAGACAATGAGACTTTCATATCACCTTAAGCTAATTAGGCTCCTCTTATTGTTACAAGAAGTAATTTTCAAGCAATGACCATGAAATTATCTTTTGTGTCTTTATTAATGTCTATATTCATTATCAAAACAATGCCAACGTACTGTCTATAACATGAATTCATTCAATTCCATCAAACAATAGAGTCCTCCATCTTGTTTTACATTTATTACAAATAATATATTGGTTGAGTTCCAAAATAAAGAGTATCTCCCGTCATTTCTTCCACCACTTTTGGTTCCAAGAACACATTTTGATATATTGATGATGCAATTAACATATGTGGCTAAACAAACTAGTATATTGATTAAATCAAACAAATTTAAACACCATTGAAACACTAAATCAACTTACTTCCATCAGCCAAAGCATCCATTCATCTTGGTTTGCATTTCGTGTGTATATGAAGTTGTGTAATTCCAAAACACTGAGACTTTCATATCAGCTCAAGCTACTTAGGCTCCTCTTATTGTTACAAGAAGTATTTTTCATGAAATGACCATGAAATTATCTTTTGTGTCTCTATTAATGGCTATATTCATTATGAAAACAGTGCCAATGAACCGTCTATAACATGAATTCATTCAATTCCTTGAAACTATAGAGTCCTACATGTTGTTTTGCATTTATTATTAATACTATAGTGGTTGCGTTCCAAGATAAAGAGTACCTCCCATCATTTCTTCTAGTTAGCAGTTCACCTCTATTGGTTCCAAGAACAGATTTGGATATATTGATGATGCAATTAACATATGTGGCTAAACAAACTAGTATATTGATTAAATCAAACAATTATAAACACCATTGAAACACTAAATCAACATACATCCATCAGCCAAAGCATCTATTCATCTTGGTTTGCATTTTGTGCTAATGTGAAGTTGTGTAATTCCAAAACAATGAGACTTTCATATCACCTCAATCTAATTAGGCTCCTCTTATTGTTACAAGAATTTTTTTTCATGAAATGACGATGAAATTATCTTTTGTGTCTTTATTAATGGCTATATTCATTATGAAAACAATGCCAATGAACCGTCTATAACATGAATTCATTCAATTCCATCAATCAATAGAGTCCTCCATCTTGTTTTGCATTTATTACTAATAATATATTGGTTGAGTTCAAAAATAAAGAGTATCTCCCATCATTTCTTCCACCTCTTTTGGTTCCAAGAACACATTTTGATATATTGATGATGCAATTAACATATGTGGCTAAACAAACTAGTATATTAATTAAATCAAACAAATTTAAACACCATTGAAACACTAAATCAACTTACTTCCAGTAGCCAAAGCATCCATTCATCTTGGTTTGCATTTCGTGCTAATATGAAGTTGTGTAATTCCAAAGCAATGAGACTTTCATATCACCTCAAGCTAATTAGGCTCCTCTTATTGTTAAAAGAAGTATTTTTCATGAAATGACGATGAAATTATCTTTTGTGTCTTTATTAATGGCTATATTCATTATGAAAACAATGCCAATGAACCGTCTATAACATGAATTCATTCAATTCCTTGAAACAATAGAGTCCTACATGTTGTTTTGCATTTATTATTAATAATATAGTGGTTGCGTTCCAAGATAAAGAGTACCTCCCATCATTTCTTCTAGTTAGCAGTTCACCTCTTTTGGTTCCAAGAACACATTTTGATATATTGATGATGCAATTAACATATGTGGCTAAACAAACTAGTATATTGATTAAATCAAACAAATTTAAACCCCATTGAAACACTAAATCAACTTACTTCCATCAGCCAAAGCATCTATTCATCTTGGTTTGCATTTCGTGCTAATGTGAAGTTGTGTAATTCCAAAACAATGAGACTTTCATATCACCTCAAGCCAATTAGGCTCCTCTTATTGTTACAAGAAGTATTTTTCATGCAATGACCATGAAATTATCTTTTGTCTCTTTATTAATTGCTATATTCATTATGAAAACAATGCCAATGAACCGTCTATAACATGAATTCTTTCAATTCCATCAAACAATAGAGTCCTCCATCTTGATTTGCATTTATTACTAATAATATATTGGTTGAGTTCAAAAATAAAGAGTATCTCCCATCATTTCTTCCTCCTCTTTTGGTTCCAAGAACACATTTTGATATATTGATGATGCAATTAACATAAGTGGCTAAACAAACTAGTATATGGATTAAATCAAACAAATTTAAACACCATTGAAACACTAAATCAACTTACTTCCACCAGCCAAAGCATCCATTCATCTTGGCTTGCATTTCGTGCGAATGTGAAGTTGTGTAATTCCAAAACAATGAGACTTTCATATCACCTCAAGCTAATTAGGCTCCTCTTATTGTTACAAGAAGTATTTTTCATGAAATGACCATGAAATTATCTTTTGTGTCTTTATTAATGGCTATATTCATTATGAAAACAATGCCAATGAACCGTCTATAACATGAAGTCATTCAATTCCTTGAAACAATAGAGTCCTCCATCTTGTTTTGCATTTATTATTAATAATATAGTGGTTGCGTTCCAAGATAAAGATTACCTCCCATCGTTTCTTCTAGTTAGCAGTTCACCTCTTATTATTAGGCTCCTCTTATTATTACAAGAAGTATTTTTCATGCAATGACCATGAAATTATCTTTTGTGTCTTTATTAATGGCTATATTAATTATCAAAACAATGCCAACGTACTATCTATAACATGAATTCATTCAATTCCACCAAACAATAGAGTCCTCCATCTTGTTTTGCATTTCTTACAAATAATATATTGGTTGCGTTCAAAAATAAAGAGTATCTCCCATCATTTCTTCCACCTCTTTTGGTTCCAAGAACACATTTTGATATATTGATGATGCAATTAACATATGTGGCTAATCAAAATAGTATATTGATTAAATTAAACAAATTTAAACATCATTGAAACACTAAATCAACTTACTTCCATCAGCCAAAGCATCCATTCTAATTGGTTTGCATTTTGTGCTAATGTAAAGTTGTGTAATTCCAAAACAATGAGACTTTCATATCATCTCAAGCTAATTAGGCTCCTCTTATTGTTACAAGAAGTATTTTTCCTGCAATGACCATGAAATTATCTTTTGTGTCATTATTAATGCCTATATTCATTATGAAAACAATGCCAATGAACCGTCTATAACATGAATTCATTCAATTCCTTGAAACAATAGAGTCCTACATGTAGTTTTGCATTTATTATTAATAATATAGTGGTTGAATTCCAAGATAAAGAGTACCTCCTATCGTTTCTTCTAGTTATCAGTTCACCTATTTTGGTTCCAAGAACACATTTTTATATATTGATGATGCAATTAACATATGTGGCTAAACAAACTAGTATATTGATTAAATCAAACAAATATAAACACCATTGAAACACTAAATCAACTTACTTCCATCAGCCAAAGTATCTATTCATCTTGGTTTGCATTTCGTGCTAATGTGAAGTAGTGTAATTCCAAAACAATGAGACTTTCATATCACCTCAAGCTAATTAGGCTCCTCTTATTGTTACAAGAAGTAATTTTCATGCAATGACCATGAAATTATCTTTTGTGTCTTTATTAATGGCTATATTCATTATGAAAACAATGCCAATGGACCGTCTATAACATGAATTCATTCAATTCCATCAATCAATAGAGCCCTCCATCTTGTTTTGCATTTATTACTAATAACATATTGGTTGAGTTCAAAAATAAAGAGTATCTCCCATCATTTCTTCCACCTCTTTTGGTTCCAAGAACACATTTTGATATATTGGTGATGCTATTAGCATATGTGGCTAAACAAACTTGTATATTGATTAAATCAAACAAGTATAAACACCATTGAAACACTAAATCAACTTACTTCCATCAGCCAAAGCATCCATTCTTATTGGTTTGCATTTTTTGCTAATGTGAAGCTGTGTAATTCCAAAACAATGAGACTTTCGTATCACCTCAAGCTAATTAGGCTCCTCTTATTGTGACAAGAAGTATTTTTCATGCAATGACCATGAAATTATCTTTTGTGTCTTTATTAATGGCTATATTCATTATGAAAACAATGCCAACGAACCGTCTACAACATGAATTCATTTAATTCCATCAATCAATAGAGTCCTCCATCTTGTTTTGCATTTATTACTAATAATATATTGGTTGAGTTCAAAAATAAAGAGTATCTCCCATCATTTCTTCCGCCTCTTTTGGTTATAAGAACACATTTTGATATATTGATGATGCAATTAACATATAGGGCTAAACAAACTAGTATATTGATTAAATCAAACAAATTTAAACACCATTGAAACACTAAATCAACTTACTTCCGTCAGCCAAAGCATCCATTCGTCTGGGTTTGCATTTCGTGCTAATGTGAAGTTGTGTAATTCCAAAACAATGAGACTTTCATATCACCTCTAGCTAATTAGGCTCCTCTTATTGTTACAAGAAGTATTTTTCATGAAATGACCATGACATTATATTTTGTGTCCTTATTAATGGCTATATTCATTATGAAAACAGTGCCAATGAACCGTCTATAACATGAATTCATTCAATTCCTTGAAACAATAGAGTCCTACATGTTGTTTTGCATTTATTATTAATAATATAGTGGTTGTGTTCCAAGATAAAGAGTACCTCCCATCATTTCTTCTAGTTAGCAGTTCACCTCTTTTGGTTCCAAGAACACATTTTGATATATTGATGATGCAATTAGCATATATGGCTAAACAAACTAGTATATTGATTAAATCAAACAAATATAAACACCATTGAAACACTAAATCAACATACTTCCATCAGCCAAAGCATGCATTCTTATTGATTTGCATTTTGTGCTATTGTAAAGTTGTGTAATTCCAAAACGATGAGACTTTCATATCACCTCAAGCTAATTAGGCTCCTCTTATTGTTACAAGAAGTATTTTTCATGCAATGACCATGAAATTATCTTTTGTGTCTTTATTAATGGCTATATTCATTATGAAAACAATGCCAATGAACCGTCTATAACATGAATTCATTCAATTCCATCAATCAATAGAGTCCTCCATCTTGTTTTGCATTTATTACTAATAACATATTGGTTGAGTTCAAAAATAAAGAGTATCTCCCATTATTTCATCCACCTCTTTTGGTTCCAAGAACACATTTTGATATATTGGTGATGCAATTAACATATGTTGCTAAACAAACTAGTATATTGATTAAATCAAACAAATTTAAACACCATTGAAACACTAAATCAACTTACTTCCAGTTGCCAAAGCACCCATTCATCTTGGTTTGCATTTCATGCTAATTTGAAGTTGTGTAATTCCAAAGCAATGAGACTTTCATATCACCTCAAGCTAATTAGGCTCCTCTTATTGTTACAAGAAGTATTTTTCGTGAAATGACCATGAAATTATCTTTTGTGTCTTTATTAATGACTATATTCATTATGAAAACAATGCCAATGAACCGTCTATAACATGAATTCATTCAATTCCTTGAAACAATAGAGTCCTACATGTTGTTTTGCATTTATTATTAATAATATAGTGGTTGCGTTCCATGATAAAGAGTACCTCCCATCATTTCTTCTAGTTAGCAGTTCACCTCTTTCGGTTCCAAGAACACATTTTGATATATTGATGATGCAATTAACATATGTGGCTAAACAAACTAGTATACTGATTAAATCAAACAAATATAAACACCATTGAAACACTAAATCAACGTACTTCCATCAGCCAAAGCATCTATTCATCTTGGTTTGCATTTCGTGCTAATGTGAAGTTGTGTAATTCCAAAACAATGAGAATTTCATATCACCTCAAGCTAATTAGGCTCCTCTTATTGTTACAAGAAGTATTTTTCATGCAATGACTATGAAATTATGTTTTGTGTCTTTATTAATGGCTACATACATTATCAAAACAATGCCAATGTACTGTCTATAACATGAATTCATTCAATTCCATCAAACAATAGAGTCCTCCATCTTGTTTTGCGTTTATTATTAATAATATATTGGTTGAGTTCAAAAATAAAGATTATCTCCCATCATTTCTTCCACCTCTTTTCATTCCAATAACACATTTTGATATATTGATGATGCAATTAACATATGTGGCCAAACAAACTAGTATATTGATTAAATCAAACAAATTTAAACACCATTGAAACACTAAATCAACTTACTTCCATCAGCCAAAGCATCCATTCATCTTGGTTTGCATTTCGTGCTAATGCGAAGTTCTGTAATTCCAAGACAATGAGACTTTCATATCACCTCAAGCTAATTAGGCTCCTCTTATTGTTACAAGAAGTAATTTTCATGCAATGACCATGAAATTATCTTTTGTGTCTTTATTAATGGCTATATTCATTATGGAAACAATGCCAATGAACTGAATATAACATGAATTCATTCAATTCCATCAAACAATAGAGTCCTCTATCTTGTTTTGCATTTATTATTGATGACATATTGGTTGAGTTAAAAAATAAAGAGTATCTCCCATCATTTCTTCCACCTCTTTTGGTTCCAAGAACACATTTTAATATATTGATGATGCAATTAACATATATGGCTAAACAAACTAGTATATTGATTAAATCAAACAACTTTAATCACCATTGAAACACTCAATCAACTTACTTCCATCAGCCAAAGCATCCATTATTATTGGTTTGCATTTTGTGCTAATGTGAAGTTGTGTAATTCCGAAACAATGAGACTTTCATATCACCTCAAGCTAATTAGGCTCCTCTTATTGTTACAAGAAGAATTTTCATGCAATGACCATGAAATTATCTTTTGTGTCTTTATCGATGGCTATATTCATTATGAAAACAATGCCAATGAACCGTCTATAACATGAATTCATTCAATTCCATCAATCAATAGAGTCCTCCATCTTGTTTTGCATTTATTACTAATAATATATTGGTTGAGTTCAAAAATAAAGAGTATCTCCCATCATTTCTTCCGCCTCATTTGGTTCCAAGAACACATTTTGATATATTGATGATGCAATTAACATATGTGGTTAAACAAACTAGTATATTGATTAAATGAAACAAATTTAAACACCATTGAAACACTAAATCAACTTACTTGCATCAGCCAAAGCATCCATTCATCTTGGTTTGCATTTCGTGCTAATGTGAAGTTGTGTAATTCCAAAACAATGAGACTTTCATATCACCCCAAGCTAATTAGGCTCCTCTTATTGTTATAAGAAGTATTTTTCAAGCAATGACCATGAAATTATCTTTTGTGTCATTATTAATGCCTATGTTCATTATGAAAACAATGCCAATGAACCGTCTATAACATGAATTCATTCAATTCCTTGAAACAATAGAGTCCTACATGTTGTTTTGCATTTATTATTAATAATATAGTGGTTCCGTTTCAAGATAAAGAGTACCTCCCATCATTTCTTGTAGTTAGCAGTTCACCTCTTTTGGCTCCAAGAACATATTTTGATATATTGATGGTGCAATTAACATATGTGGCAAATCAAAATAGTATATTGATTAAATTAAACAAATTTAAACACCATTGAAACACTAAATCAACTTACTTCCATTAGCCAAAGCATCCATTCTTATTGGTTTGCATTTTGTGCTAATGTAAAGTTGTGTAATTCCAAAACAATGAGACTTTCATATCACCTCAAGCTAATTAGGCTCCTCTTATTGTTACAAGAAGTATTTTTCATGCAATGACCATGAAATTATCTTTTGTGTCTTTATTAATGGCTATATTCATTATGAAAGCAATGCCAATGAACCGTCTATAACATGAATTCATTCAATTCCATGAATCAATAGAGTCCACAATCTTGATTTGCATTTATTACTAATAATATATTGGTTGAGTTCCAAAATAAAGAGTATCTCCCGTCATTTCATCCACCTCTTTTGGTTCCAAGAACACATTTTGATATATTGATGATGCAATTAACATATATGGCTAAACAAACTAGTATATTGATTAAATCAAACAAATTTAAACACCATTCAAACACTAAATCAACTTACTTCCATCAGCCAAAGCATCCATTCATCTTGGTTTGCATTTCGTGCTAATGTGAAGTTGTGTAATTCCAAGACCATGAGACTTTCATATCACCTCAAGCTAATTAGGCTCCTCTTATTGTTACAAGAATTAATTTTCATGCAATGACCATGAAATTATCTTTTGTGTCTTTATTAATGGTTATATTCATTATGGAAACAATGCCAATGATCCGTCCATAACATGAATTCATTCAATTCCATCAAATAATAGAGTCCTCTATCTTGTTTTGCATTTATTATTGATGACATATTGGTTGAGTTCAAAAATAAAGAGTATCTCCCATCATTTCTTCCACCTCTTTTGGTTCCAAGAACACATTTTGATATATTGATGATGCAATTAACATATGTGGCTAAACAAACTAGTATATTGATGAATTCAAACACCATTGAAACACTAAATCAACTTACTTCCATAAGCCAAAGCATCCATTCTTATCGGCTTGCATTTTGTGCTAATGTGAACTTGGGTAACTCCAAAACAATGAGACTTTCATATCACCCCAAGCTAATTAGGCTCCTCTTATTGTTACAAGAAGTATTTTTCATGAAATGACCATGAAATTATCTTTTGTGTCTTTATTAATGGCTATATTCATTATCAAAACAATGCCAATGAACCGTCTATAACATGAATTCATTCAATTCCATGAAACAATAGAGTCCTCCATCTTGTTTTGCATTTATTATTAATAATATAGTGGTTGCGTTCCAAGATAAAGAGTACCACCCATCATTTCTTCTAGTTAGCAGTTCACCTCTATTGGTTCCGAGAGCACATTTTGATATATTGATGATGCAATTAACATATGTGGCCAAACAAACTAGTATATTGATTAAATCAAACAAATTTAAACACCATTGAAACACTAAATCAACTTGTTTCCATCAGCCAAAGCATCCATTCATCTTGGTTTGCATTTCGTGCTAATGTGAAGTTGTGTAATTCCAAAGCAATGAGACTTTCATGTCACCTCAAGCTAATTAGGCTCCTCTTATTGTTACAAGAAGTATTTTTCATGAAATGACCATGAAATTATCTTTTGTGTCTTTATTAATGGCTATATTCATTATCAAAACAATGCCAATGAACCGTCTATAACATGAATTCATTCAATTCATTGAAACAATAGAGTCCTCCATGTTGTTTTACATTTATTATTAATAATATAGTGGTTGCGTTCCAAGATAAAGAGTACCTCCCATCATTTCTTCTAGTTAGCAGTTCACCTCTTTTGGTTCCAAGAACACATTTTGATATATTGATGATGAAATTAAAATATGTGGCTAAACAAACTAGTATATTGATTAAATCAAACAAATTTAAACACCATTGAAACACTAAATCAACTTACTTCCATCAGCCAAAGCATCTATTCATCTTGGTTTGCATTTCGTGCTAATGTGAAGTTGTGTAATTCCAAAACAATGAGGCTTTCATATCACATCAAGCTAATTAGGCTCCTCTTATTATTACAAGAAGTATTTTACATGCAATGACCATGAAATTATCTTTTGTGTCTTTATTAATGGCTATATTAATTATCAAAACAATGCCAACGTACTATCTATAACATGAATTCATTCAATTCCACCAAACAATAGAGTCCTCCATCTTGTTTTGCATTTCTTACAAATAATATATTGGTTGCGTTCAAAAATAAAGAGTATCTCCCATCATTTCTTCCACCTCTTTTGGTTCCAAGAACACATTTTGATATATTGATGATGCAATTAACATATGTGGCTAATCAAAATAGTATATTGATTAAATTAAACAAATTTAAACATCATTGAAACACTAAATCAACTTACTTCCATCAGCCAAAGCATCCATTCTAATTGGTTTGCATTTTGTGCTAATGTAAAGTTGTGTAATTCCAAAACAATGAGACTTTCATATCATCTCAAGCTAATTAGGCTCCTCTTATTGTTACAAGAAGTATTTTTCCTGCAATGACCATGAAATTATCTTTTGTGTCTTTATTAATGGCTATATTCATTATGAAAACAATGCCAATGAACCGTCTATAACATGAATTCATTCAATTCCATAAAACAATAGAGTCCTCCATCTTGTTTTGCATTTATTACTAATAATATATTGGTTGAGTTCAAAAATAAAGAGTATCACCCATCATTTCTTCCACCTCTTTTGGTTCCAAGAACACATTTTGATATATTGATGAAACAATTAACATATGTGGCTAAACAAACTAGTACATTGATTAAATGAAACAAATTTAAACACCATTGAAACACTAAATCAACTTACTTCCATCAGCCAAGGTATCCATTCATCTTTGTTTGCATTTCGTGCTAATGTGAAGTTGTGTAATTCCATGACCATGAGACTTTCATATCACCTCAAGCTAATTAGGCTCCTCTTATTGTTACAAGAAGTATTTTTCAAGCAATGACCATGAAATTATCTTTTGTGTCTTTATTAATGGCTATATTCATTATGGAAACAATGCCCATGAACCGTCTATAACATGAATTCATTCAATTCCATCAAACAATAGAGTCCTCCATCTTAATTTGCATTTATTACTAATAATAGATTGGTTGAGTTCAAAAATAAAGAGTATCTCCCATCATTTCTTCCACCTCTTTTGGTTCTAAGAACACATTTTGAGATATTGATGATGCAATTAACATATGTGGCTAAACAAACTAGTATATTGATGAATTCAAACACCATTGAAACTCTAAATCAACATACTTCCATAACCCAAAGCATCCATTCTTATTGGCTTGCATTTTGTGCTAATGTGAACTTGTGTAACTCCAAAACAATGAGACTTTCATATAACCCAAGCTAATTAGGCTCCGCTTATTGTTAAAAGAAGTATTTTTCATGAAATGACCATGAAATTATCTTTTGTGTCTTTATTAATGGCTATATTCATTATGAAAACCATGCCCATCTATAACATGAATTCATTCACTTCCTTCAAACAATAGAGTCCTCCATCTTGTTTTGCATTTATTATTAATAATATAGTGGTTGCGTTCCAAGATAAAGAGTACCTCCTATCATTTCCTCTAGCTAGCAGTTCACCTCTTTTCGTTCCAAGAACACATTTTGATATATTGATGATGCAATTAACATATGTGGCTAAACAAACTAGGATATTGATTAAATCAAACAAATTTAAACACCATTGAAACACTAAATCAACTTACTTCCATCAGCCAAAGCATCCATTCATCTTGGTTTGCATTTCGTGCTATTGTGAAGTTGCGTAATTCCAAAACAATGAGACTTTCATATCACCTCAAGTTAATTAGGCTCCACTTATTGTTACAAGAAGTATTTTTCATGAAATGAGCATGAAATTATCTTTTGTGTCTTTATTAATGGCTATATTCATTATCAAAACAATGCCAATGAACCGTCTATAACATGAATTCATTCAATTCCATGAAACAATAGAGTCCTCCATCTTGTTTTGCATTTATTATTAATAATATAGTGGTTGCGTTCCAAGATAAAAAGTACCTCCCATCATTTCTTCTAGTTAGCAGTTCACCTCTATTGGTTCCGAGAGCACATTTTGATATATTGATGATGCAATTAACATATGTGGCCAAACAAACTAGTATATTGATTAAATCAAACAAATTTAAACACCATTGAAACACTAAATCAACTTGCTTCCATCAGCCAAAGCATCCATTCATCTTGGTTTGCATTTCGTGCTAATGTGAAGTTGTGTAATTCCAAAGCAATGAGACTTTCATGTCACCTCAAGCTAGTTAGGCTCCTCTTATTGTTACAAGAAGTATTTTTCATGAAATGACCATGAAATTATCTTTTGTGTCTTTATTAATGGCTATATTGATTATCAAAACAATGCCAATGAACCGTCTATAACATGAATTCATTCAATTCCTTGAAACAATAGAGTCCTCCATGTTGTTTTACATTTATTATTAATAATATAGTGGTTGCGTTCCAAGATAAAGAGTACCTCCCATCATTTCTTCTAGTTAGCAGTTCACCTCTTTTGGTTCCAAGAACACATTTTGATATATTGATGATGAAATTAAAATATATGGCTAAACAAACTAGTATATTGATTAAATCAAACAAATTTAAACACCATTGAAACACTAAATCAACTTACTTCCATCAGCCAAAGCATCTATTCATCTTGGTTTGCATTTCGTGCTAATGTGAAGTTGTGTAATTCCAAAACAATGAGGCTTTCATATCACATCAAGCTAATTAGGCTCCTCTTATTATTACAAGAAGTATTTTTCATGCAATGACCATGAAATTATCTTTTGTGTCTTTATTAATGGCTATATTAATTATCAAAACAATGCCAACGTACTATCTATAACATGAATTCATTCAATTCCACCAAACAATAGAGTCCTCCATCTTGTTTTGCATTTCTTACAAATAATATATTGGTTGCGTTCAAAAATAAAGAGTATCTCCCATCATTTCTTCCACCTCTTTTGGTTCCAAGAACACATTTTGATATATTGATGATGCAATTAACATATGTGGCTAATCAAAATAGTATATTGATTAAATTAAACAAATTTAAACATCATTGAAACACTAAATCAACTTACTTCCATCAGCCAAAGCATCCATTCTAATTGGTTTGCATTTTATGCTAATGTAAAGTTGTGTAATTCCAAAACAATGAGACTTTCATATCATCTCAAGCTAATTAGGCTCCTCTTATTGTTACAAGAAGTATTTTTCCTGCAATGACCATGAAATTATCTTTTGTGTCTTTATTAATGGCTATATTCATTATGAAAACAATGCCAATGAACCGTCTATAACATGAATTCATTCAATTCCATAAAACAATAGAGTCCTCCATCTTGTTTTGCATTTATTACTAATAATATATTGGTTGAGTTGAAAAATACAGAGTATCACCCATCATTTCTTCCACCTCTTTTGGTTCCAATAACACATTTTGATATATTGATGAAGCAATTAACATATGTGGCTAAACAAACTAGTACATTGATTAAATGAAACAAATTTAAACACCATTGTAACACTAAATCAACTTACTTCCATCAGCCAAGGTATCCATTCATCTTTGTTTGCATTTCGTGCTAATGTGAAGTTGTGTAATTCCAAGACCATGAGACTTTCATATCACCTCAAGCTAATTAGGCTCCTCTTATTGTTACAAGAAGTATTTTTCAAGCAATGACCATGAAATTATCTTTTGTGTCTTTATTAATGACTATATTCATTATGAAAACAATGCCAATGAACCGTCTATATCATGAATTCATTCAATTCCATCAAACAATAAAGTCCTCCATCTTCTTTTGCATTTATTACTAATAATATATTGGTTGAGTTCAAAAATAAAGAGTATCTCCCATCATTTCTTCCACCTCTTTTGGTTCCAAGAACACATTTTGATATAGATGATGCAATTAACATATGTGGCTAAACAAACTAGTATATTGATGAATTCAAACACCATTGAAACACTAAATCAACTTACTTCCATCAGCGAAAGCATCCATTCTTATTGGCTTGCATTTTGTGCTAATGTGAAGTTGTGTAACTCCAAAACAATGAGACTTTCATATCACCTCAACCTAATTAGGCTCCACTTATTGTTACAAGAAATATTTTTCATGCAATGACCATGAAAATATCTTTTGTGTCTTTATTAATGGCTATATTCATTATGAAAACAATGCCAATGAAGCGTCTATAACATGAATTCATTCAATTCCATCAAACAATAAAGTCCTCTATCTTGTTTTGCATTTATTATTGATAATATATTGGTTGAGTTCTAAAATAAAGAGTATCTCCCATCATTTCTTCCACCTCTTTTGGTTCCAAGAACACATTTTGATATATTGATGATGCAATTAACATATGTGGCTAAACAAACTAGTTTATTGATTAAATCAAACAAATTGAAACTCCATTGAAACACTAAATCAACTTACTTCCATCAGGCAAAGCATCCATTCATCTTGGTTTGCATTTCGTGCTAATGTGAAGTTGAGTAATTCCAAGACTATGAGACTTTCATATCACCTCAAGCAAATTAGGCTCCACTTATTGTTACAAGATGTATTTTTCATGCAATGAAATTATCTTTTGTGTCTTTATTAATGGCTATATTCATTATGAAAACAAAGCCAATAGAGTCCTCCATCTTGTTTTGCTTTTCTTATTGATAATATATTGGTTGCGTTACACAATAAAGAGTACCGGCCATCATTTTTTCTAGTTAGCCGTGAACCTCTTTTGGTTCCAAGAAAACATTTTGATATATTGATGATGCAATAACATATGTGGCTAAACAAACTAGTATATTAATTAAATCAAGCAAATTTAAACACCATTGAAACACTAAATCAACTTACTTCCATCAGCCAAAGCATACATTCATCTTGGTTTGCATTTCGTGCTGATGTGAAGTTGTGTAATTCCTAAATAATCAGACTTTCATATCACCTCAAGCTAATTAGGCTCCTCTTATTGTTACAAGAAGTATTTTTCATGTATTGACCATGAAATTATCTTTTGTGTCTTTATTAATGGCTATATTCATTATGAAAACAATGCCAATGAAGCGTCTATCACATGAATTCATTCAATTCCATCAAACAATAGAGTCCTCGATGTTGTTTTGCATTTATTATTGATAATATATTGGTTGAGTTCAAAAATAAAGAGTATCTCCCATCATTTCCTCCACCTCTTTTGGTTCCAAGAACACATTTTGATATATTGATGATGCAATTAACATATGTCGCTAAACAAACTAGTATATTAATTAAATCAAACAATAGACTCCTCCATCTTGTTTTGCATTTATTACTAATAATATATTGGTTGAGTTCAAAAATAAAGAGTATCTCCCATCATTTCTTCCACCTCTTTTGCTTCCAAGAACACATTTTGAACTCATTGATGATGCAATTAACATATGTGGCTAAACAAACTAGTATATTGATTAAATCAAACAATAGAGTCCTCCATCTTGTTTTGCATTTATTGCAAATAATATATTGGTTGAGTTCCAAAATAAAGAGTATCTCCCGTCATTTCTTCCACCTCTTTTGGTTCGAAGAAAACATTTTGATATATTGATGATGCAATTAACATATGTGGCTAAACAAACTAGTATATTGATTAAATCAAACAAATTTAAACACCATTGAAACACTAAATCAACTTACTTCCATCAGCCAAAGCATCCATTCATCATGGTTTGCATTTCGTGCTAATGTGAAGTTGTGTAATTCCAAGACAATGAGACTTTCATATCACCTGACGAAAATTAGGATGCACTTATTGTTACAGGATGTATTTTTTGTGCCATGAAATTATCTTTTATGTCTTTATTAATGGCTATATCAATTATGAAAACAATGCCAATAGAGTACTCCATCTTGTTTTGCATT
This sequence comes from Ceriops zippeliana, assembly GCA_037897445.1. Taxonomy (NCBI): domain Eukaryota; kingdom Viridiplantae; phylum Streptophyta; class Magnoliopsida; order Malpighiales; family Rhizophoraceae; genus Ceriops; species Ceriops zippeliana. Next base: position 68,047 of record JBAPLH010001380.1, on the reverse strand, counting down.
TCTTATTGTTAATATATTGGTTGCATTACATGATAGAGTACCTGCCATCATTTCTTCAGGTTAGCAGTTCACCAATTTTGGTTCCAAAAACACATTTTGATATATTGATGATGCAATTAACATATGTGGCTAAACAAACTAGTATATTGACTAAATCAAACAAATTTAAACACCATTGAAACACTAAATCAACTTACTTCCATCAGCCAGAGCATCCATTCATCTTGGTTTGCATTTCGTGCTAATGTGAAGTTGTGTAATTCCAAGACAATGAGACTTTCATATCACCTCAAGCTAATTAGGCTCCTCTTATTGTTACAAGAAGTATTTTTCAAGCAATGACCATGAAATTATCTTTTGTGTCTTTATTAATGGCTATATTCATTATGAAAACAATGCCAATGAAGCGTCTATAACATGAATTCATTCAATTCCATCAAATAATAGAGTCCTCCATCTTACTTTACTTTTCTTATTGATAATATATTGGTTGCGTTACAAGATAAAGAGTACTTGCCATCATTTCTTTTAGTTAGCAGTTCACCTCTTTTGCTTCCAAAAACACATTTTGATATATTGATGATGCAATTAATATATGTGGCTAAGCAAACTAGTATATTGATTAAATCGAACAAATTTAAACACCATTGAAACAATAAATCAACTTACTTCCATCAGCCAACGCATCCATTCATCTTGGTTTGCATTTCGTGCTAATGTGAAGTTGTGTAATTCCAAAACAATGAGACTTTCATATCACCTCAAGCTAATTAGGCTCCTCTTATTGTTACAAGAAGTATTTTTCATGAAATGACCATGAAATTATCTTTTGTGTCATTATTAATGGCTATAATCATTATGAAAACCATGCCAATGAACCATCTATAACATGAATTCATTCAATTCCTTCAAACAATAGAGTCCTCCCTCTTGTTTTGCATTTATTATTAATAATATAGTGGTTGCGTTCCAAGATAAAGAGTACCTCCTATCATTTCTTCTAGCTAGCAGTTCACCTCTTTTCGTTCCAAGAACACATTTTGATATATTGATGATGCAATTAACATATGTGGCTAAACAAACTAGGATATTGATTAAATCAAACAAATTTAAACACCATTGAACACTAAATCAACTTACTTCCATCAGCCAAAGCATCCATTCTTATTGGCTTGCATTTCGTGCAAATGTGAAGTTGTGTAACTCCAAAACAATGAGACTTTCATATCACCTCAAGCTAATTATTCTCCTATTATTGTTACAAGAAGTACTTTTCATGAAATGACCATGAAATTATCTTTTGTGTCTTTATTAATGGCTATATTCATTATGAAAACAATGCCAATGAACCGTCTATAAGATGAATTCATTCAATTCCTTGAAACAATAGAGTCCTCCATCTTGTTTTGCATTTATTATTAATAATATAGTGGTTGCGATCCAAGATAAAGAGTACCTCCCATCCTTTCTTCTAGTTAGCAGTTCACCTCTTTTGGTTCCAAGAACACATTTTGATATATTGATGATGCAATTAACATATGTCGCTAAACAAAATAGTATATTGATTAAATCAAAGAAATTTAAACACCATTGAAACACTAAATCAACTTACTTCCCTCAGCCAAATCATCCATTCTTTTTGGTTTGCATTTTGTGCTAATATGAAGTTGTGTAATTCCAAAACAATGAGACTTTCATATCAACTCAAGCTAATTAGGCTCCTCTTATTGTTACAATAAGTATTTTTCATGCAATGACCATGAAATTATCTTTTGTGTCTTTATTAAAGGCTATATTCATTATGAAAACAATGCCAATAGAGTCCTCCATCTTGTTTTGCATTTCTTATTGATAATATATTGGTTGCGTTACAAGATGAAGAGTACCTGCCATCATTTTTTCAAGTTAGCAGTTCACCTCTTTTGGTTCTAAAAACACATTTTGATATATTGATGATGCAATTAACATATGTGGCTAAACAAACTGGTATATTGATTAAATGAAACAAATTTAAACTCCATTGAAACACTACATCAACTTACTTCCATCAGCCAAAGCATCCATTCATCTTGCTTTGTATTTCGTGCTAATGTGAAGTTGTGTAATTCCAACACAATGAGACTTTCATATCACCTCAAGCAAATTAGACTGCTCTTATTGTTACAAGAAGTATTTTTCATGAAATGACCATGAAATTATCTTTTGTGTCATTATTAATGGCTATATTCATTATGAAAACCATGCCAATGAACCATCTATAACATGAATTCATTCAATTCCTTCAAACAATAAAGTCCTCCATCTTGTTTTGCATTTATTATTAATAATATAGTGGTTGCGTTCCAAGATAAAGAGTACCTCCTATCATTTCTTCTAGCTAGCAGTTCACCTCTTTTCGTTCCAAGAACAGATTTTGATATATTGATGATGCAATTAACATATGTGGCTAAACAAACTAGGATATTGATTAAATCAAACAAATTTAAACACCATTGAACACTAAATCAACTTACTTCCATCAGCCAAAGCATCCATTCTTATTGGCTTGCATTTCGTGCTAATGTGAAGTTGTGTAACTCCAAAACAATGAGACTTTCATATCACCTCAAGCTAATTATTCTCCTATTATTGTTACAAGAAGTACTTTTCATGAAATGACCATGAAATTATCTTTTGTGTCTTTATTACTGGCTATATTCATTATGAAAACAATGCCAATGAACCGTCTATAAGATGAATTCATTCAATTCCTTGAAACAATAGAGTCCTCCATCTTGTTTTGCATTTATTATTAATAATATAGTGGTTGCGTTCCAAGATAAAGAGTACCTCCCATCCTTTCTTCTAGTTAGCAGTTCACCTCTTTTGGTTCCAAGAACACATTTCGATATATTGATGATGCAATTAACATATGTCGCTAAACAAAATAGTATATTGATTAAATCAAAGAAATTTAAACACCATTGAAACACTAAATCAACTTACTTCCATCAGCCAAAGCATCCATTCTTTTTGGTTTGCATTTTGTGCTAATATGAAGTTGTGTTATTCCAAAACAATGAGACTTTCATATCACCTCAAGCTAATTGGGCTCCTCTTCCAGTTACAATAAGTATTTTTCATGCAATGACCATGAAATTATCTTTTGTCTTTATTAAAGGCTATATTCATTATGAAAACAATGCCAATAGAGTCCTCCATCTTGTTTTGCATTTCTTATTGATAATATATTGGTTGCGTTACAAGATAAAGAGTACCTGTCATCATTTTTTCAAGGTAGCAGTTAACCTCTTTTGGTTCCAAGAACACATTTTGATATATTGATGATGCAATTAACATATGTGGCTAAACAAACTAGTATATTGATTAAAACAAACAAATTTAAACACCATTGAAACACTAAATTAATTTCTTCCATCAGCCAAAGCATCCATTCATCTTGGCTTGCATTTCGTGCTAATGTGAAGTTGTGTAATTCCAAGACAATGAGACTTTCATATGACCTCAGGCTAATTAGGCTCCTCTTATTGTTACAACAAGTATTTTTCATGCAATGACCATGAAATTATCTTTTGTGTCTTTATTAATGGCTATATTCATTATGAAAACAATGCCAATGAACCGTCTATAACATGAATTCATTCAATTCCATCAAACAATAGTGTCCTTTATCTTGTTTGGCATTTATTATTGATAATATATTGGTTGAGTTCAAAAATAAAGAGTATGTCCCATCATTTCTTCCACCTCTTTTGGTTCCAAGAACACATTTTGATATATTGATGATGCAATTAACATATGTGGCTACAAAAACTAGTATATTGATTAAATCAAACAAATTTAAACTCCATTGAAACACTAAATCAACTTACTTCCATCAGCCAAAGCATCCATTCATCTTGCTTTGTATTTCGTGCTAATGTGAAGTTGTGTAATTCCAAAACAATGAGACTTTCATATCACCTCAAGCTAATCAGACTCCTCTTATTGTTACAAGAAGTATTTTTCATGAAATGACCATGAAATTATCTTTTGTGTCATTATTAATGGCTATATTCATTATGAAAACAATGCCAATGAACTATCTATAACATGAATTCATTCAATTCCTTCAAACAATAGAGTCCTCCATCTTGTTTTGCATTTATTATTAATAATATAGTGGTTGCATTTCAAGATAAAGAGTGCCTCCTATCCTTTCTTCTAGCTAGCAGTTCACCTCTTTTCGTTCCAAGAACACAATTTGATATATTGATGATGCAATTAACATATGTGGCTAAACAAACTAGAATATTGATTAAATCAATCAAATTTAAACACCATTGAAACACTAAATCAACTTACTTCCATCAGCCAAAGCATCCATTCATCTTGGTTTTCATTTCATGCTATTGTGAAGTTGTGTAATTCCAAAGCAATGAGACTTTCATATCACCTCAAGCAAATTAGGCTCCTCTTATTGTTACAAGAAGTATTTTTCATGAACTGACCATGAAATTATCTTTTGTGTCTTTATTAATGGCTATATTCATTATGAAAACAATGCCAATGAACCGTCTATAACATGAATTCATTCAATTCCTTGAAACAATAGAGTCCTACATGTAGTTTTGCATTTATTATTAATAATATAGTGGTTGCGTTCCAAGATAAAGAGTACCTCCTATCATTTCTTCTAGATAGCAGTTCACCTCTTTTCGTTCCAAGAACACATTTTGATATATTGATGATGCAATTAACATATGTGGCTAAACAAACTAGAATATTGATTAAATCAAGCAAATTTAAACACAATTGAAACACTAAATCAACTTACTTCCATCAGCCAAAGCATCCATTCTAATTGGCTAGCATTTCGTGCTAATGTGAAGTTGTGTAACTCCAAAACAATGAGACTTTCATATCACCTCAAGCTAATTAAGCTCCTCTTATTGTTACAAGAGGTATTTTTCATGAAATGACCATAAAATTATCTTTTCTGTCTTTATTAATGGCTATATTCATTATTAAAACAATGCCAATGTACTATCTATAACATGAATTCATTCAATTCCATCAAACAATAGAGTCCTCCATCTTGTTTTGCATTTCTTATTAATAATATATTGGTTGAGTTCAAAAAGAAAGAGTATCTCCCATCATTTCTTCCACCTCTTTTGGTTCCAAGAACACATTTTGATATATTGATGATCCAATTAACATATGTGGCTAAACAAACTAGTATATTGATGAATTCAAACACCATTGAAACACTAAATCAACTTACTTCCATCAGCCAAAGCATCCATTCATCTTGGTTTGCATTTCGAAGACAATGAGACTTTCATATCACCTCAAGCTAATTAGGCTCCTCTTATTGTTACAAGAAATATTGTTCATACAATGACCATGAAATTATCTTTTGTGTCTTTATTAATGGCTATATTCATTATTAAAACAATGCCAATGTACCGTCTATAACATGAATTCATTCAATTCCATCAAACAATAGAGTCCTCCTTCTTCTTTTGCACTTCTTATTGATAATATATTGGTTGCGTTCCAAGATAAAGACTACCGGCCATCATTTTTTCTAGTTAACCGTGAACCTCTTTTGGTTCCAAGAAAGCATTTTGATATATTGATGATGCAATAACATATGTGGCTAAACAAACTAGTATATTGATTAAATCAAACAAATTTAAACACCATTGAAATACTAAATCAACTTACTTCCATCAGCCAAAGCATACATTCATCTTGGTTTGCATTTCGTGCTGATGTGAAGTTGTGTAATTCCTAAATAATAAGACTTTCATATCACCTCCAGCTAATAAGGCTCCACTTATTGTTACAAGAAGTATTTTTCATGCAATGACCATGAAATTATCTTTTGTGTCTTTATTAATGGCTATATTCGTTATGAAAACAATGCCAATGAAGTGTCTATAACATGAATTCATTCAATTCCATCAAACAATAGAGTCCTCTATCTTGTTTTGCATTTATTATTGATAATATATTGGTTGAGTTCAAAAATGAAGAGTATATCCCATCATTTCTTCCCCCTCTTTTGGTTCCAAGAACACATTTTGATATATTGATGATGCAATTAACATATGTGGCTAAACAAACTACTATATTGATTAAATCAAGCAAATTTAAAATCCATTGAAACACTAAATCAACTTACTTCCATCAACCAAAGCATCCATTCATCTTGGTTTGCATTTCGTGCTAATGTGAAGTTCTGTAATTCCAAGACTATGAGACTTTCATATCAGCTCGAGGAAATTAGGCCCCACTTATTGTTACAAGATGTATTTTTCATGCAATGAAATTATCTTTGGTTTCTTTATTAATGGCTGTATTCATTATGAAAACAATGCCAATAGAGTCCTCCATCTTGTTTTGCATTTCTTATTGATAATATATTGGTTGCGTTACAAGATAAAGAGTGCCTGCCATCATTTCTTCTAGTTAGCAGTTCACCTCTTTTGGTTCCAAAAACACATTTTGATATATTGATGATGCAATTAACATATATGGCTAAACAAACTAGTATATTGATTAAATCAAACAGATTTAAACACCATTGAAACACTAAATCAACTTACTTCCATCAGCCACAGCATCCATTCATCTTGGTTTGCATTTCGTGCTAATGTGAAGGTGTGTAATTCCAAAACAATGAGACTTACATATCACCTCAAGTTAATTAGGCTCCTCTTATTGTTACAAGAAGTATTTTTCATGGAATGATCATAAAATTATCTTTTGTCACTTTATTAATGGCTATATTCATTATGAAAACAATGTTAATGAACCGTCTATAACATGAATTCATTCAATTCCATCAAACAATAGAGTCGTCCATCTTGTTTTGCATTTCTTATTGATAATATATTGGTTGCGTTACAAGATAAAGAGTGCCTGCCATCATTTCTTCTAGTTAGCAGTTCACCTCTTTTGGTTCCAAAAACACATTTTGATATATTGATGATGCAATTAACATATATGGCTAAACAAACTAGTATATTGATTAAATCAAACAAATTTAAACACCATTGAAACACAAAATCAACTTACTTCCATCAGCCAAGGCATCCATTCATCTTGGTTTGCATTTCGTGCTAATGTGAAGGTGTGTAATTCCAAAACAATGAGACTTACATATCACCTCAAGTTAATTAGGCTCCTCTTATCGTTACAAGAAGTATTTTTCATCGAATGATCATAAAATTATCTTTTGTCACATTATTAATGGCTATATTCATTATGAAAACAATGTTAATGAACCGTCTATAACATGAATTCATTCAATTCCATCAAACAATAGAGTCGTCCATCTTGTTTTGCATTTCTTATTGATAATATATTGGTTGCGTTACAAGATAAAGAGTACCTGCCATCATCTCTTCTAGTTAGCAGTTCACCTATTTTGGTTTCAAAAACACATTTTGATATATTGATGATGCAATTAACATATGTGGCTAAACAAACTAGTATATTCATTAAATCAAACAAATTTAAACACCATTGAAACACTAAATCAAATTACTTCCATCTGCCAAAGCATCCATTCATCATGCTTTGCATGACGTGCTAATGTGACGTTTTGTAATTCCAAGACAATGAGACTTTCATATCACCTCAAGCAAATTAGCCTCCACTTATTGTTACAAGATGTATTTTTCATGCCATCAAATTATCTTTTGTGTCTTTATTAATGGCTATATTCATTATGAAAACAATGCCAATGAACCGTCTATAACATGAATTCCTTCAATTCCATCAAACAATAGAGTCCTCCATCTTGTTTTGCATTTATTACTAATAATATAGTGGTTGAGTTCAAAAATAAAGAGTATCTCCCATCATTTCTTCCACCTCATTTGGTTCCAAGAACACATTTTGATATATTGATGATGCAATTAACATATGTTGCTAAACAAACTAGTATATTGATGAATTCAAACACCATTGAAACACTAAATCAACTTACTTCCATCAGCCAAAGCATCCATTCATCTTGGTTTGCATTTTGTGCTAATGTGAAGTTGTGTAATTCCAAGACAATCAGACTTTCATATCACCTGAAGCTAATTAGGCTCGTCTTATTGTTACAAGAAGTATTTTTCAAGCAATGACCATGAAATTATCTTTTGTGTCTTTATTAATGGCTATATTCATTAAGAAAACAATACCAATGAACCGTCTGTAACATGAATTTATTCAATTCCATCAAACAATAGAGTCCTCTATCTTGTTTTGCATTTATTATTGATTATATATTGGTTGAGTTCAAAAATGAAGAGTATCTCCCATCATTTCTTCCACCACTTTTGGTTCCAAGAACACATTTTGATATATTGATGATGCAATTAAAATATGTGGCTAAACAAACTAGTATATTCATTAAATCAAACAAATTTAAACACCATTGAAACACTAAATCAACTTATTTCCATCAGCCAACGCATCTATTCATCTTGGTTTGCATTTCGTGCTAATGTGAAGTTGTGTAATTCCAAGACAATGAGACTTTCATATCACCTCAAGCTAATTAGGCTCCTCTTATTGTTACAAGAAGTATTTTTCATGCAATGACCATGAAATTATCGTTTGTGTCTTTATTAATGGCTATATTCATTATGAAAACAACGCCAATGAACCGTCTATAACATGAATTCATTCAATTCCATCAAACCATAGAGTCCTTTATCTTGTTTTGCATTTATTATTGATAATATATTGGTTGAGTTCAAAAATAAAGAGTATCTCCCATCATTTCTTCCACCTCTCTTGGTTCCAAGAACACATTTTGATATATTGATGATGCAATTAACATATGTGGCTAAACAAACTAGTATATTGATTAAATCAAACAAATTTAAACTCCATTGAAACACTAAATCAACTTACTTCCATCAGCCAAAGCATCCATTCTTATTGGCTTGCATTTCGTGCTAATGTGAAGTTGTGTAACTCCAAAACAATGAGACTTTCATATCACCTCAAGCTACTTAGGCTCCTCTTATTGCTACAAGAAGTATTTTTCATGAAATGACCATAAAATTATCTTTTGTGTCTTTATTAATGGCTATATTCTTTATCAAAACAATGCCAATGTACTGTCTATAACATGAATACATTCAATTCCATCAAACAATAGAGTCCTCCATCTTGTTTTGCATTTATTATTAATAATATATTGGTTGAGTTCAAAAATAAAGAGTATCTCCCATCATTTCTTCCACCTCTTTTGGTTCCAGGAACACATTTTGATATATTGATGATCCAATTAAGATATGTGGCTAAACAAACTAGTATATTGATGAATTCAAACACCATTGAAACACTAAATCAACTTACTTCCATCACCCAAAGCATCCATTCATCTTGGTTTGCATTTCGTGTTAATGTGAAGTTGTGTAATTCGAAGACACTGAGACTTTCATATCACCTCAAGCTACTTAGGCTCCTCTTATTGCTACAAGAAGTATTTTTCATGAAATGACCATAAAATTATCTTTTGTGTCTTTATTAATGGCTATATTCTTTATCAAAACAATGCCAATGTACTGTCTATAACATGAATTCATTCAATTCCATCAAACAATAGAGTCCTCCATCTTGTTTTGCATTTATTATTAATAATATATTGGTTGAGTTCAAAAATAAAGAGTATCTCCCATCATTTCTTCCACCTCTTTTGGTTCCAGGAACACATTTTGATATATTGATGATCCAATTAACATATGTGGCTAAACAAACTAGTATATTGATGAATTCAAACACCATTGAAACACTAAATCAACTTACTTCCATCACCCAAAGCATCCATTCATCTTGGTTTGCATTTCGTGTTAATGTGAAGTTGTGTAATTCGAAGACACTGAGACTTTCATATCACCTCAAGCTAATTAGGCTCCTCTTATTGTTACAAGAAATATTGTTCATACAATGACCATGAAATTATCTTTTGTGTCTTTATTAATGGCTATATTCATTATTAAAACAATGCCAATGTACCGTCTATAACATGAATTCATTCAATTCCATCAAACAATAGAGTCCTCCTTCTTGTTTTGCACTTCTTTTTGATAATATATTGGTTGCGTTCCAAGATAAAGAGTACCGGCCATCATTTTTTCTAGTTAGTCGTGAACCTCTTTTGGTTCCAAGAAAACATTTTGATATATTGATGATGCAATAACATATGTGGCTAAACAAACAAGTATATTGATTAAATCAAACAAATTTAAACACCATTGAAATACTAAATCAACTTACTTCCATCAGCCAAAGCATACATTCATCTTGGTTTGCATTTCGTGCTGATGTGAAGTTGTGTAATTCCTAAATAATGAGACTTTCATATCACCTCAAGCTAATTAGGCTCGACTTATTGTTACAAGAAGTATTTTTCATGCAATCACCATGAAATTATCTTTTGTGTCTTTATTAATGGCTATATTATTTATGAAAACAATGCCAATGAAGCGTCTATAATATGAATTCATTCGATTCCATCAAACAATATAGTCCTCTATCTTGTTTTGCATTTATTATTGATAATATATTGGTTGCGTTACATGATAAAGAGTACCTGCCATCATTTCTTCTAGTTAGCAGTTCACCTCTTTTGGTTTCAAAAACACATTTTGATATATTGATGATGCAATTAACATATGTGGCTAAACAAACTAGTATATTCATTAAATCAAACAAATTTCAACACCATTGAAACACTAAATCAACTTGCTTCCATCTGCCAAAGCATCCATTCATCATGGTTTGCATGTCGTGCTAATGTGAAGTGTTGTAATTCCAAGACAATGAGACTTTCATATCACCTCAAGCAAATTAGCCTCCACTTATTGTTACAAGATGTATTTTTCATGCAATGAAATTATCTTTTGTGTCTTTATTAATGGCTATATTCATTATGAAAACAATGCCAAATGAGTCCTCCATCTTGTTTTGCATTTCTTATTGATAATATATTGGTTGCGATACAAGATAAAGAGTGCCTGCCATCATTTCTTCTAGTTGGCAGGTCACCTCTTTTGGTTCCAAAAACACATTTTGATATATTGATGATGCAATTAACATATGTGGCTAAACAAACTAGTATATTGACTAAATGAAACAAATTTAAACACCATTAAAGCACAAAATCAACTTACTTCCATCAGCCACAGCATCCATTCATCTTGGTTTGCATTTCGTGCTAATGTGAAGGTGTGTAATTCCAAAACAATGAGAATTTCATATCACCTCAAGTTAATTAGGCTCCTCTTATTGTTACAAGAAGTATTTTTCATGGGATGACCATAAAATTATCTTTTGTCACTTTATTAATGGCTATATTCATTATGAAAACAATGTTACTGAACCGTCAATAACATGAATTCATTCAATTCCATCAAACAATAGAGTCCTCCACCTTGTTTTGCATTTCTTCTTGATAATATATTGGTTGCGTTACAAGATAAATAGTACCTGCCATCATTTCTTCTAGTTAGCAGTTCACCTCTTTTGGTTTCAAAAACACATTTTGATATATTGATGATGCAATTAACATATGCGGCTAAATAAAATAGTATATTGATTAAATCAAACAAATTTAAACACCATCGAAACACTAAATCAACTTACTTCCATCAGCCAAAGCATCCATTCATCTTGGTTTCCATTTCCCACTAATGTGAAGTTATGCATTTATTATTGATAATATATTGGTTGAGTTCAAAAATAAAGAGTATCTCCCATCATTTCTTCCACCTCTTTTGGTTCCAAGAACACATTTTGATATATTGATGATGCAATTAACATATGTTGCTGACGAAACTAGTATATTGATGAATTCAAACACCATTGAAACACTAAATCAACTTACTTCCAACAACCAAAGTATCCATTCATCTTGCTTTGCATTTCATGCTAACGTGAAGTTGTGTAATTCGAAGACAATGAGACTTTCATATCACCTTAAGCTAATTAGGCTCCTCTTATTGTTACAACAAGTATTTTTCATGCAATGACCATGAAATTATCTTTTGTGTCTTTATTAATGGCTATATTCTTTATCAAAACAATGCCAATGTACTGTAAATAACATGAATTCATTCAATTCAATCAAACAATAGAGTCCTCCATCTTGTTTTAAATTTATTATTAATAATATATTGGTTGAGTTCAAAAATAAAGAGTATCTCCCATCATTTCTTCTACCTCTTTTAGTTCCAAGAACACATTTTGATATATTGATGATGCAATTAACATATGTGGCTAAACAAACTAGTATATTGATGAATTCAAACACCATTGAAACACTAAATCAACTTACTTCCATCAGCCAAAGCATCCATTCATCTTGGTTTGCATTTTGTGCTAATGTGAAGTTGTGTAATTCCAAGACAATGAGACTTTCATATCACCTCAAGCTAATTCGGCTTCTCTTATTGTTACAAGAAGTATTTTTCATGCACTGACGATGAAATTATCTTTTGTGTCTTTATTAATGGCTATATTCATTATCAAAACAATGCCAATGAACCATCTATAACATGAATTCATTCAATTCCATCAAACAATAGAGTACTCTATCTTGTTTTGCATTTATTATTGATAATATATTGGTTGAGTTCAAAAATAAAGAGTATCTCCCATCATTTCTTCCACCTCTTTTGGTTCCAAGAACACATTTTGATATATTGATGATGCAATTAACATATGTGGCTAAACAAACTATTATATTGATGAATTCAAACACCATTGAAACACTAAATCAACTTACTTCCATGACCCAGAGCATCCATTCATCATGATTTGCATTTCGTGCTAATGGGAAGTTCTGTAATTCCAAGACAATGAGACTTTCATATCACCTCAAGCTAATTAGGCTCCTCTTATTGTTACAAGAAGTATTTTTCATGCAATGACCATGAAATTATATTTTGTGTCTTTATTAATGGCTATATTCATTATCAAAACAATGCCAAGGAACCGTCTATAACATAAATTCATTCAATTCCATCAAACAATAGATTCCTCTATCTTGTTTTGCATTTATTCTTGATAATATATTGGTTGAGTTCAAAAATAAAGAGTATCTCCCATCATTTCTTCCACCTCTTTTGGTTCCAAGAACACATTTTGATATATTGATGATGCAATTAACACATGTGGTTAAACAAACTTGTATATTGATTAAATCAAACAAATTTAAACACCATTGAAATACTAAATCAACTTACTTTCATCAGCCAAAGCATCGATTCTTATTGGTTTCATTTCGTGATAATGTAAAGCTGTGTAATTCCAAAACAATGAGACTTTCATATCACCTCAAGCTAATTAGGCTCCTCTTATTTTTACAAGAAGTATTTTTCATGCAAGGACCATGAAATTATCTTTTGTGCCTCTATTAATGGCTATATTCATTATGAAAACAATGCCAATGAACCGTCTATAACATGAATTCATTCAATTCCATCAAACAATAGAGTCCTCCATCTTGTTTTACATTTATTATTGATAATATATTGGTTGAGTTCAAAAATAAAGAGTATCTCCCATCATTTCTTCCACCTCATTTGGTTCCAAGAACACATTTTGATATATTGATGATGCAATTAACATATGTGGCTAAACAAACTAGTATATTGATGAATTCAAACACCATTGAAACACTAAATCAACTTACTTCCATCAGCCAAAGCATCCATTCATCTTGGTTTGCATTTCGTGCTAATGTGAAGTTGTGTAATTCCAAGACAATGAGACTTTCATATCACCTCAAGCTAATTAGGCTTCTCTTATTGTTACAAGAAGTATTTTTCATGCACTGACAATGAAATTATCTTTTGTCTCTTTATTAATGGCTATATTCATTATCAAAACAATGCCAATGAACCATCTATAACATGAATTCATTCAATTCCATCAAACAATAGAGTACTCTATCTTGTTTTGCATTTATTATTGATAATATATTGGTTGAGTTCAAAAATAAAGAGTATGTCCCATCATTTCTTCCACCTCTTTTGATTCCAAGAACACATTTTGATATATTGATGATGCAATTAACATATGTGGCTAAACAAACTATTATATTGATGAATTCAAACACCATTGAAACACTAAATCAACTTACTTCCATGTCCCAGAGCATCCATTCATCTTGATTTGCATTTCGTGCTAATGTGAAGTTCTGTAATTCCAACACAATGAGACTTTCATATCACCTCAAGCTAATTAGGCTCCTCTTATTGTTACAAGAAGTGTTTTTCATGAAATGACCATGAAATTATCTTTTGTGTCTTTATTAATGGCTAAATTCATTACCAAAACAATGCCAATGAACCGTTTATAACATGAATTCATTCAATTCCATCAAACAATAGAGTCCTCCATCTTGTTTTGCATTTCTTATTAATAATATATTGGTTGCGTTACAAGATAAAGAGTACCTACGATCATTTCTTCTAGTTAGCAGTTCACCTCTTTTGGTTCCAAGAACACATTTTGATGTATTGATGATGCAATTAACATATGTGGCTAAACAAACTACTATCTTTATTAAATCAAACAAATTTAAACACCATTGAAACACTAAATCAACTTACTTCCATCAGCCAAAGCATCCATTCATCTTGGTTTGCATTTAGTGCTAATGTGAAATTGTGTAATTCCTAAATAATGAGATTTTCATATCACCTCAAGCTAATTAGGCTCCTCTTATTGTCACAAGAAGTATTTTTACGAAATGACCATGAAATTATCTTTTGCGTCTTTATTAATGGCTATATTAATTATGAAAACAATGCCAATGTACCGTCCATAACATTAATTCATTCAATTCCTTCAAACAATAGAGTCCTCCATCTTGTTCTGCATTTATTATTAATAATATATTGGTTGCGTTCCAAGATAAAGAGTACGTCCCATCATTTCTTCTAGTTAGCAGTTCACCTCTTTTGGTTCCAAGAACACATTTTGATATATTGATGATGCAATTAACACATGTGGTTAAACAAACTTGTATATTGATTAAATCAAACAAATTTAAACACCATTGAAATACTAAATCAACTTACTTTCATCAGCCAAAGCATCGATTCTTATTGGTTTGCATTTCGTGATAATGTAAAGCTGTGTAATTCCAAAACAATGAGACTTTCATATCACCTCAAGCTAATTAGGCTCCTCTTATTTTTACAAGAAGTATTTTTCATGCAAGGACCATGAAATTATCTTTTGTGCCTCTATTAATGGCTATATTCATTATGAAAACAATGCCAATGAACCGTCTATAACATGAATTCATTCAATTCCATCAAACAATAGAGTCCTCCATCTTGTTTTACATTTATTATTGATAATATATTGGTTGATTCAAAAATAGAGAGTATCTCCCATCATTTCTTCCACCTCATTTGGTTCCAAGAACACATTTTGATATAATGATGATGCAATTAACATATGTTGCTGACCAAACTAGGATATTGATGAATTCAAACACCATTGAAACACTAAATCAACTTACTTCCATCAGCAAAAGCATCCAGTCATCTTGGTTTGCATTTCGTGCTAATGTGAAGTTGTGTAATTCCAAGACAATGAGACTTCCAAATCACCTCAAGCAAATTAGGCTCCTCTTATTGTTACAAGATGTATTTTTCATGCAATGACCATGAAATTATCTTTTGTGTGTTTATTAATGGCTATATTCATTATGAAAACAATGCCAATGGATTCCTCCATTTTGTTTTGCATTTCTTATTGATAATATATTGGTTGCGTTGCAAGATAAAGAGTACTTGCCATCATTTCTTCTAGTTAGTAGTTCACCTCTTTTGGTTCCAAGAACACATTTTGATATATTGATGATGCAATTAACATATGATGCTGACCAAACTAGTATATTGATGAATTCAAACACCATTGAAACACTAAATCAACTTACTTCCATCAGCCAAAGCATCCATTCATCTTGGTTTGCATTTCGTGCTAATGTGAACTTGTGTAATTCCAAGACAATGAGACTTTCATATCAACTCAAGCTAATTAGGCACCTCTTATTGTTACAAGAAGTATTTTTCATGCAGTGACCATGAAATTATCTTTTGTGTCTTTATTAATGGCTATATTCATTATCAAAACAATGCCAATGAACCGTCTATAACATGAATTCATTCAATTCCATCAAACAATTGAGTCCTCCATCTTGTTTTGCATTTCTTATTAATAATATATTGGTTGCGTTACAAGATAAAGAGTACCTGCCATCATTTCTTCTAGTTAGCAGTTCACATCTTTTGGTTCCACAACACATTTTGATATATTGATGATGCAATTAACATATGGGCTAAACAAACTACTATCTTCATTAAATCAAACAAATTTAAACACCATTGAAACACTAAATCAACTTACTTCCATCAGCTAAAGCATCCATTCATCTTGGTTTGCATTTAGTGCTAATGTGAAATTGTGTAATTCCTAAATAATGAGATTTTCATATCACCTCAAGCTAATTAGGCTCCTCTTATTGTCACAAGAAGTATTTTTAAGAAATGACCATGAAATTATCTTTTGCGTCGTTATTAATGGCTATATTCATTATCAAAACAATGCCAATGTACCGTCTATAACATTAATTCACTCAATTCCTTCAAACAATAGAGTCCTCCATCTTGTTCTGCATTTATTATTAATAATATATTGGTTGCGTTCCAAGATAAAGAGTACGTCCCATCATTTCTTCTAGTTAGCAGTTCACCTCTTTTGGTTCCAAGAACACATTTTGATATATTGATGATGCAATTAACACATGTGGTTAAACAAACTTGTATATTGATTAAATCAAACAAATTTAAACACCATTGAAATACTAAATCAACTTACTTTCATCAGCCAAGGCATCGATTCTTATTGGTTTGCATTTCGGGATAATGTAAAGCTGTGTAATTCCAAAACAATGAGACTTTCATATCACCTCAAGCTAATTAGGCTCCTCTTATTTTTACAAGAAGTATTTTTCATGCAAGGACCATGAAATTATCTTTTGTGCCTCTATTAATGGCTATATTCATTATGAAAACAATGCCAATGAACCGTCTATAACATGAATTCATTCAATTCCCTCAAACAATAGAGTCCTCCATGTTGTTTTACATTTATTATTGATAATATATTGGTTGAGTTCAAAAATAGAGAGTATCTCCCATCATTTCTTCCACCTCATTTGGTTCCAAGAACACATTTTGATATATTGATGATGCAATTAACATATGTTGCTGACCAAACTAGGATATTGATGAATTTAAACACAATTGAAACACTAAATCAACTTACTTCCATCAGCAAAAGCATCCAGTCATCTTGGTTTGCATTTCGTGCTAATGTGAAGTTGTGTAATTCCAAGAGAATGAGACTTCCAAATCACCTCAAGCAAATTAGGCTCCTCTTATTGTTACAAGATGTATTTTTCATGCAATGACCATGAAATTATCTTTTGTGTGTTTATTAATGGCTATATTCATTACTAAAACAATGCCAATAGATTCCTCCATTTTGTTTTGCATTTCTTATTGATAATATATTGGTTGTGTTGCAAGATAAAGAGTGCTTGCCATCATTTCTTCTAGTTAGTAGTTCACCTCTTTTGGTTCCAAGAACACATTTTGATATATTGATGATGCAATTAACATATGTGGCTAAACAAACTAGTATATTGACTAAATCAAACAAATTTAAACACCATTGAAACACTAAATCAACTTACTTCCATCAGCCAAAGCATCCATTAATCTTGGTTTGCATTTCGTGCAAATGTGAAGTTTTGTAATTCCAACAGAATCAGTCTTTCATCTCGCCTCAAGCTAATTAGGTTCCTCTTATTGTTACAAGAAGTATTTTTCATGAAATGACCATGAAATTATCTTTTGTGCTTTTATTAATGGCTATATTCATTTTGAAAACAATGCCAATGAACCGTCTATAACATGAATTCATTCAATTCCTTCAAACAATAGAGTCCTCCATCTTGTTTTGCATTTCTTATTAATAATATATTGCTTGCGTTCCAAGATAAAGAGTACCTCCCATCATTTCTTCTAGTTAGCAGTTCACGTCTTTTGCTTCCAAGAACACATTTTGATATATTGATGATGCAATGAACATATGTGGATAAAGAAACTAGCATATTGATTAAATCAAACAAATTTAAACACCATTGAAACACTAAATCAACTTACTTCCATCAGCCAAAGCATCCATTCATCTTGGTTTGCATTTCGTACTAATGTGAAGTTGTGTAATTCCAAGACAATGAGACTTTCATAACACCTCAAGCTAATTAGGCTCCTTTTATTGTTACAAGAAGTATTTTTCATGCAATGACCATGAAATTATCTTTTGTGTCATTATTAATGGCTATATTCATTATGAAAACAATGCCAATGAATCGTCTATAACATGAATTCGTTCAATTCCATCAAACAATAGAGTCATCCATCTTGTTTTGCATTTTTTATTGATAATATATTGGATGTGTCACAACATAACGAGTACCTGCCATCATTTCTTCTACTTAGCAGTTCACCTCTTTTGGTTCCAAAAACACATTTTGATATATTGATGATGCAATTAACATATGTGGGTAAACAAACTAGCATATTGATTAAATCAAACAAAATTTAAACACCATTGAAACACTAAATCAACTTACTTCCATCAGCCAAAGCATCCATTCTTATTGGTTTGCATTTCGTGCTAATGTGATGTTGTGTAATTCCAAAACAATGAGACTTTCATATCACCTCAAGATAATTAGGCTCCTCTTATTGTTACAAGAAGTATTTTTCATGAAATGACCATGAAATTATCTTTTGTGTCTTTATTAATGGCTATATTCATTATCAAAACAATGCCAATGTACTGTCTATAAAATGAATTCATTCAATTCCATCAAACAATAGAGTCCTCCATCTTGTTTTGCATTTATTATTAATAATATATTGGTTGTGTTGAAAAATAAGGAGTATCTCCCATCATTTCTTCCACCTCTTTTGGTTCCAAGAACACATTTTGATATATTGATGATGCAAATAACATATGTGGGTAAACAAACTAGTATATTGAAAAATTCAAACACCATTGAAACAATAAATCAACTTACTTCCATCAGCCAAAGCATCCATTCACCTTGGATTGCATTTCGTGCTAATGTGAAGTTTTGTAATTCCAAGGCAATGAGACTTTCATATCACCTCAAGCTAATTAGGCTCCTCTTATTGTTACAAGAAGTATTTTTCATCAAATGACCATGAAATTATCTTTTGTGACTTTATTAATGGCTATATTTATTAAGAAAACAATGCCAATGAACCGTCTGTAACATGAATTCATTCAATTCCAGCAAACAATAGAGTCCTCCATCTTGTTTTGCATTTATTATTAATAATATATTGGTTGAGTTCAAAAATAAAGAGTATCTCCCATCATCTCTTCCACCTCTTTTGGTTCCAAGATCACATTTTGATATATTAATGATGGAATTAACATGTGTTGCTAACCAAACTAGTATATTGATGAATTCAAACACCATTGAAATACTAAATCAACTTACTTCCATCAGCCAAAGCATCCATTCATCTTGGTTTGCATTTCGTGCTAATGTGAAGTTGTGTAATTCCAAGACAATGAGACTTTCATATCACCTCAAGCTAATTAGGCTCCTCTTATTGTTACAAGAAGTATTTTTCATGCAATGACCATGAAATTATCTTTTGTGTCTTTATTAATGGCTATATTCATGATCAAAACAATGCCAATGAACCGTCTATAACATGAATTCTTTCAATTACATCAAACAATAGAGTCCTCCATCTTGTTTTGCATTTCTTATTGATAATATATTGGTTGCAGTACAAGATAAAGAGTACCTGCCATCATTTTTTCTAGTTAGCAGTTAACATCTTTTGGTTCCAACAAAACATTTTGATATATTGATGATGCAATTAACATATGTGGTTAAACAAACTAGTATATTGATTAAATCAAACAAATTCAAACACCATTGAAATACTAAATCAACTTACTTCCATCAGCCAAAGCATCCGTTCATCTTGGTTTGCATTTTGTACTATTGTGAAGTTGTGTAATTCCAAGACAATGAGACTTTCATATCACCTCAAGCTAATTAGGCTCCTCTTATTGTTACAAGAAGTATTTTTCATGCAATGACCATGAAATTATCTTTTGTGTCTTTATTAATGGCTATATTCATTATCAAAACAATGCCAATGAACCGTCTATAACATGAATTCATTCAATTACATCAAACAATAGAGTCCTCCATTTTGTTATGCATTTCTTATTGATAATATATTGGTTGCATTACAAGATAAAGAGTACCTGCCATCATTTTTTCTAGTTAGCAGTTAACATCTTTTGGTTCCAACAAAACATTTTGATATATTGATGATGCAATTAACATATGTGGTTAAACAAACTAGTATATTGATTAAATCAAACAAATTCAAACACCATTGAAACACTAAATCAACTTACTTCCATCAGCCAAAGCATCCGTTCATCTTGGTTTGCATTTCGTACTATTGTGAAGTTGTGTAATTCCAAGACAATGAGACTTTCATAGCAGCTCAAGCTAATTAGGCTCCTCTTATTGTTACAAGAAGTATTTTTCATGCAATGACCATGAAATTATCTTCTGTGTCTTTATTAACGGCTATATTCATTATGAAAACAATGCCAATGAACCGTCTATAACATGAATTCATTGAATTCCATCAAACAATAGAGTCCTCCATCTTGTTGTGCATTTATTACTAATAATATATTGGTTGAGTTAAAAAATAAAGAGTATCACCCATCATTTCTTCCACCTCTTTTGGTTCCAAGAATACATTTTGATATATTGATGATGCAGTTAACATATGTGGCTAATCAAAATAGTATATTGATTAAATTAAGCAAATTTAAACACCATTGAAACACTAAATCAACTTACTTCCATTAGCCAAAGCATCCATTCTTATTGGTTTGCATTTAGTGCTAATGCGAGGTTGTGTAATTCGAAGACAATGAGACTTTCATATGAGATCAAGCTAATTAGGCTCCTCTTATTATTACAAGAAGTATTTTTCATGCAATGACCATGAAATTATCTTTTGTGTCTTTATTAATGGCTATATTCATTATGAAAACAATGCCAATGAACCGTCTATAACATGAATTCATTCAATTCCATCAAACAATAGAGTCCTCCATCTTGTTTTGCATTTCTTATTGATAATATATTGGATGCGTCACAAGATAACGAGTACCTGCCATCATTTCTTCTACTTAGCAGTTCACCTCTTTTGGTTCCAAAAACACATTTTGATATATTGATGATGCAATTAACATATGTGGCTAAATAAACTAGCATATTGTTTAAATCAAACAAATTTAAACACCATTGAAACACTAAATCAACTTACTTCCATCAGCCAAAGCATCCATTCATCTTGGTTTGCATTTAGTGCTAATATGAAGTTGTGTAATTTCTACATAATGAGATTTTCATATCACCTCCAGCTAATTAGGCTCCTCTTATTGTCACAAGAAGTATTTTTACGAAATGACCATGAAATTATCTTTTGTGTCTTTATTAATGGCTATATTCATTATGAAAACTATGCCAATGTACCGTCTATAACATGAATTCGTTCAATTCCATCAAACAAGAGAGTCCTCCACCTTGTTTTGCATTTCTTATTCATAATATATTCGTTGCGTTCCAAAATAAAGAGTTCCTCCCATCATTTCTTCTAGTTAGCAGTTCACCTCTTTTGGTTCCAAGAACACATTTTGATATATTGATGATGCAATTAACATATGTGGCTAAAAAAACTAGCATATTGATTAAATCAAACAAATTTAAACACCATTGAAACACTAAATCAACTTACTTCCGTCAGCCAAAGCATCCATTCTTATTGGTTTGCATTTCGTGCTAATGTGAAGTTGTGTAATTCCAAAACAATGAGACTTTCATATCACCTCAAGCTAATTAGGCTCCTCTTATTGTTACAAGAAGTATTTTTCATGAAATGACCATGAAATTATCTTTTATGTCTTTATTCATGGCTATATTCATTATCAAAACAATGCCAATGTACTGTCTATAACATGAATTCATTCAATTCCATCAAACAATAGAGTCCTCAATCTTGTTTTGCATTTATTATTAATAATATATTGGTTGAGTTCAAAAATAAAGAGTATCTCCCATCATTTCTTCCACCTCTTTTGGTTCCAAGAACACATTTTGATATATTGATGATGCAATTAACATATGTGGGTAAACAAACTAGTATATTGAGGAATTCAAACACCATTGAAACACTAAATGATCTTACTTCCATCAGCCAAAGCATCCATTCAACTTGGTTTGCATTTCGTGCTAAAGTGCAGTTGTGTAATTCCAAGGCAATGAGACTTTCATATCACCTCAAGCTAATTAGGCACCTCTTATTGTTACAAGAAGTATTTTTCATCAAATGGCCATGAAATTATCTTTTGTGACTTTATTAATGGCTATATTCATTAAGAAAATAATGCCAATGAACCATCTGTAACGTGAATTCATTCAATTCCATCAAACAATAGAGTCCTCTATCTTCTTTTGCATTTATTATTGATAATATATTGGTTGAATTCAATAATAAATAGTATCTCCCATCATTTCTTCCACCTCTTTTGGTTCCAAGAACACATTTTGATATATTGATGATGCAATTAACATATGTGGCTAAACAAACTAGTATATTGATTAAATCAAACAAATTTAAACTCCATTGAAACACTAAATCAACTTACATCCATCAGCCAAAGCATCCATTCAACTTGGTTTGCATTTCGTGCTAATGTTAAGTTGTGTAATTCCAAGGCAATGAGACTTTCATATCACCTCAAGCTAATTAGGCTCCTCTTATTGTTACAAGAAGTATTTTTCATCAAATGACCATGAAATTATCTATTGTGACTTTATTAATGGCTATATTCATTAAGAAAACAATGCCAATGAACTGTCTGTAACGTGAATTCATTCAATTCCATCAAACAATAGAGTCCTCTATCTTGTTTTGCATTTATTATTGATAATATATTGGTTGAGTTCACAAATAAAGAGCATCTCCCATCGTTTATTCCACCTCTTTTGGTTCCAAGAACACATTTTCATATATTTATGATGCAATTAACATATGTTACTAACCAAACTAGTATATTGATGTATTCAAACACCATCGAAACACTAAATCAACTTACTTCCATCAGCCAAAGCATCCATTCATCTTGGTTTGCATTTCATGCTAATTTGATGTTGTGTAATTCCAAGACAATGAGACTTTCATATCACCTCAAGCTAATTAGGCTCCTCTTATTGTTACAAGAAGTATTTTTCATGCAATGACCATGAAATTATCTTTTGTGGCTATATTCATTATGAAAACAATGGCAATGAACTGTCTATAACATGAATTCATTCAATTCCATCAAACAATACAGTCCTCCATCTTGTTTTGCATTTCTTATTAATAATATATTGGTTGCGTTACAGGATAAAGAGTATGGGCCATCATTTTTTCTAGTTAGCAGTTAGCATCTTTCGGTTCCAAGAACACATTTTGATATATTTATGAAGCAATTAACATATGTGGTGAAACAAACTAGTATATTGATTAAATCAAACAAATTCAAACACCATTGAAACACTAAATCAACTTACTTCCATCTGCCAAAGCATTTATTCATCTTGGTTTGCATTTCATACTAATGTGAAGTTGTGTAATTCCAACACAATGAGTCTTTCATATCACCTCAAGCTAATTAGGCTCCTCTTATTGTTACAAGAAGTATTTTTCATGAAATGACCATGAAATTATATTTTTTGACTTTATTAACGGCTATATTCATTAAGAAAACAATGCCAATGAACTGTCTGTAACATGATTTCATTCAATTCCATCAAACAATAGAGTCCTCAATCTTGTTTTGCATTTATTATTGATAATATATTGGTTGAGTTAAAAAATAAAGAGTATCTTCCATCATTTCTTCCACCTCTTTTGGTTCCAAGAACACATTTTGATATATTGATGATGCAATTAACATATGTGGCTAAACAAACTAGTATATTGATTAAATCAAACAAATTTAAACACCATTGAAACACTAAATCAACTTACTTCCATCAGCCAAAGCATCCATTCATCTTGGTTTGCATTTCGTGCGAATGCGAAGTTGTGTAATTCCAACACAATGAGTCTTTCATATCACCTCAAGCTAATTAGCCTCCTCTTATTGTTACAAGAAGTATTTTTCATGAAATGACCATGAAATTCTCTTTTGTGTCTTTATTAATGGCTATATTCATTATGAAAACAATGCCAATGAACCGTTTATAACATGAATTCATTCAATTCCTTCAAACAATAGAGTCCTCCATCTTGTTTTGCATTTATTAGTAATAATATATTGGTTACATTCCAAGATAAAGAGTACCTCCCATCATTTATTCTAGTTAGCCGTTCACCTCTTTTGCTTCCAAGAACACATTTTGATATATTAATGATGCAATTAACATATGTGGCCAAACAAACTAGCATATTGATTAAATCAAACAAATTTAAACACCATTGAAACACTAAATCAACTTACGGATCCATCAGCCAAAGCATCCATTCTTATTGGTTTGCATTTCGTGCTAATGTGAAGTTGTGTAATTCCAAAACAATGAGACTTTCATATCACCTCAAGCTAATTAGGCTCCTCTTATTGTTACAAGATGTATTTTTCTTGGAATGACCATGAAATTATCTTTTGTGACTTTATTAAAAGCTATATTCATTATGAAAACAATGCAAATGAACTGTCTCTAACATGAATTCATTCAATTCCTTCAAACAATAGAGTCCTCCATCTTGTTTTGCATTTATTATTAATACTATAATGGTTGCGTTCCAAGATAAAGAGTACCTCCCATCATTTCTTCTAGTTAGCAGTTCACCTCTTTTGGTTCCAAGAACACATTTTGATATATTGATGATGCAATTAACATATATGGCTAAACAAACTACTATCTTCACTAAATCAAATAAATTTAAACACCATTGAAACACTAAATCAACCTACTTCCATCAGCCAAAGAATCCATTCATCTTGGTTTGCATTTCGTGCTAATGTCAAGTTGTGTAACTCCAAAATAATGACGCTTTCATATCACCTCAAGCTAATTAGGCTCCACTTATTGTTACAAGAAGTATTTTTCATGCAAGGACCATGAAATTATTTTTTTTGTCTTTATTAATGGCTTTATTCATTATGAAAACAATGCCAATGAGCCGTCTATAACATGAATTCATTCAATTCCATCAAACAATATAGTCCTCTATCATGTTTTGCATTTATTATTGATAATATATTGGCTGAGTTCAAAAATAAAGAGTATCTCCCATCATGTCTTCCACCTCTTTTGGTTCCAAGAACACATTTTCATATATTGATGATGCAATTAACATATGTGGGTAAGCAAACTAGTATATTGAGGAATTCAAACACCATTGAAACAGTAAATCAACTTACTTCCATCAGCCAAAGCATCCATTCATCTTGGTTTGCATTTGGTGCTAATTTGAAGTTGTGTAATTCCAAGGCAATGAGACTTTCATATCACCTCAAGTTAATTAGGCTCCTCTTATTGATACAAGAAGTATTTTTCATCAAATGACCATGAAATTATCTTTTGTGACTTTATTAATGGCTATATTCATTAAGAAAACAATGCCAATGAACCGTTTGTAACATGAATTCATTCAATTCCATCAAACAATAGAGTCCTCTTTCATGTTTTGCATTTATTATTGATAATATATTGGTTGAGTTCAAAAATAAAGAGTATCTCCCATCATTTCTTCCACCTGTTTTGGTTCCAAGAACACATTTTGATATATTGATGATCCAATTAACATATGTTGCTGACCAAACTAGTATATTGATGAATTCAAACACCATTGAAACACTAAATCAACTTACTTCCATCAGCCAAAGCATCCATTCATCTTCGTTTGCATTTCATGCTAATGTGAAGATTGTGTAATTCCAAGACAATGAGACTTCCATATCACCTCAAGCTAATTAGGCTCGTCTTATTGTTACAACAAGTATTTTTCATGCAATGACCATGGAATTATCTTTTGTGTCTTTATTAATGGCTATATTCATTATCAAAACAATGCCAATGAACTGTCTATAACATGAATTCATTCAATTCCATCAAACAATAGAGCCCTCCATCTTGTTTTGCATTTCTTATTGAAAATATATTGGTTGTGTTGTAAGATATAGAGTACCTGCCATCATTTTTTCTAGTTAGCAATTAACATCTTTTGGTTCCAAGAACACATTTTGATATATTGATGATGCAATTAACATATGTGGTTAAAAAAACTAGTATATTGATTAAATCAAACAAATTCAAACACCATTGAAACACTAAATCAATTTACTTCCATCAGCCAAAGCATTTATTCATCTTGGTTTGCATTTTGTACTAATTTGAAGTTGTGTAATTCCAACACAATGAGTCTTTCATATCACCTCAAGCTAATTAGGCTCCTCTTATTGTTACAAGAAGTATTTTTCATGCAATGGCCATGAAATTAACTTTTGTGTCTTTATCAATGGCTATATTCATTATGAAAACAATGCCAATGAACCGTCTATAACATGAATTCATTGAATTCCATCAAACAAGAGAGTCCTCCATCTTGTTTTGCATTTCTTATTGATAATATATTGGATGCGTCACAAGATAATGAGTACCTGCCATCATTTCTTCTACGTAGCAGTTCACCTCTTTTGGTTCCAAAAACACATTTTGATTTATTCATGATGCAATTCACATATGTGGCTAAAGAAACTAGCATATTGATTAAATCAAACAAATTTAAACACCATCGAAACACTAAATCAACTTACTTCCATCAGCCAAAGCATCCATTCTTATTGGTTTGCATTTCGTTCCAATCTGAAGTTGTGTAACACCAAAACAATGAGACTTTCATATCACCTCAAGCTAATTAGGCTCCTCTTATTGTTACAAGAAGTATTTTTCATGCAATGACCATGAAATTATCTTTTGTGTCTTTATTAATGGCTATATTCATTATCAAAACAATGCCAATGAACCGTCTATAACATGAATTCATTCAATTCCATCAAACAATAGAGTCCTCCATCTTGTTTTGCATTTCTTATTGATAATATATTGGTTGCGTTGTAAGATATAGAGTGCCTACCATCAGATTTTCTAGTTAGCAGTTAACATCTTTTGGTTCCAAGAACACATTTTGATATATTGATGATGCAATTAACATATGTGGTTAAACAAACTACTATATTGATTAAATCAAACAAATTCAAACACCATTGAAACACTAAATCAACTTACTTCCATCAGCCAAAGCATTTATTCATCTTGGTTTGCATTTCGTGCTAATGTGAAGTTGTGTAATTCCAACACAATGAGTCTTTCATATCACCTCAAGCTAATTAGGCTCCTCTTATTGTTACAAGAAGTATTTTTCATGCAATGGCCATGAAATTAACTTTTGTGTCTTTATCAATGGCTATATTCATTATGAAAACAATGCCAATGAACCGTCTATAACATGAATTCATTCAATTCCATCAAACAATAGAGTCCTCCATCTTGTGTTGCATTTCTTATTGATAATATATTGGACGCGTCACAAGATAACGAGTACCTGCCATCATCTCATCTACTTAGCAGTTCATCTCTTTTGGTTCCAAAAACACATTTTGATATATTGAGGATGCAATTAACATATGTGGCTAAACAAACTAGCATATTGATTAAATCAAACAAATTTAAACACCATTGAAACACTAAATCAACATACTTCCATCAGCCAAAGCATCCATTCTTAGTGGTTTGCATTTCGTGCTAATGTGAAGTTGTGTAATTCCAAAACAATGACACTTTTATATCACCTCAAGCTAATTAGGCTTCTCTTATTGTTACAATAAGTATTTTCATGAAATGACCACGAAATTATCTTTTGTGTCCTTATTAATGGCTATATTCATTAAGAAAACAATTCCAATGAACCGTCTGTAACATGAATTCATTCAATTCCATCAAACAATAGAGTCCTCTTTCATGTTTTGCATTTACTATTGATAATATATTGGTTGAGTTGAAAAATAAAGAGTATCTCCCATCATTTCTTCCACCTCTTTTGGTTCGAAGGACACATTTTGATATATTGATGATCCAATTAACGTATGTTGCTAACCAAACTAGTATATTGATGAATTCAAACACCATTGAAACACTAAATCAACTTACTTCCATCAGCCAAAGCATCAATTCATCTTGGTTTGCATTTCGTGCTAATGTGAAGACGTGTAATTCCAAGATAAAGAGTACCTCCCATCATTTCTTCTAGTTAGCAGTTCACCTCTTTTGCTTCCAAGAACACATTTTGATATATTGATGATGCAATTAAGATATGTCACTAAACAAACTAGCATATTGATTAAATCAAACAAATTTAAACACCATTGAAACACTAAATCAACTTACTTTCATCAGCCAAAGCATCCATTCTTATTGGTTTGCATTTCGTGCTAATGTGAAGTTGTGTAATTGCAAAACAATGAGACTTTCATATCACCCCAAGCTAATTAGGCTCCTCTTATTGTTACAAGAAGTATTTTTCATCAAATGACCATGAAATTATCTTTTATGTCTTTATTAATGGCTATATTCATTATCAAAACAATGCCAATGTACTGTCAATAACATGAATTCATTCAATTCCATCAAACAATAGAGTCCTCCTTATTGTTTTGCATTTATTATTAATAATATATTGGTTGAGTTCAAAAATAAAGAGTATCTCCCATCATTTCTTCCACCTCTTTTGGTTCCAAGAACACATTTTGATATATTGATGATGCAATTAACATATATGGGTAAACAAACTAGTATATTGAGGAATTCAAACACCATTGAAACACTAAATCAACCTACTTCCATCAGCCAAAGCATCCACTCAACTTGGTTTGCATTTCGTGCTAATGTGAAGTTGTGTAATTCCAAGGCAATGAGACTTTCATATCACCTCAAGCTAATTAGGCTCCTCTTATTGTTACAAGAAGTATTTTTCATCAAATGACCATGAAATTATCTTTTGTGACTTTATTAATGGCTATATTCATTAAGAAAACAATGCCAATGAACCGTCTGTAACATGAATTCATTCAATTCCATCAAACAATAGAGTCCTCCTTATTGTTTTGCATTTATTATTAATAATATATTGGTTGAGTTCAAAAATAAAGAGTATCTCCCATCATATCTTCCACCTCTTTTGGTTCCAAGAACACATTTTGATATATTGATGATGCAATTAACATATGTTGCTGACCAAACTAGTATATTGATGAATTCAAACACCATTGAAACACTAAATCAACTTACTTCCATCAGCCAAAGCATCCATTCAACTTGGTTTGCATTTCGTGCTAATGTGAAGTTGTGTAATTCCAAGGCAATGAGACTTTCATATCACCTCAAGCTAATTAGGCTCCTCTTATTGTTACAAGAAGTAATTTTCCTGCAATGACCATGAAATTATCTTTTGTGTCTTTATTCATGGCTTTATTCGTTATGAAAACAATGCCAATGAACCGTCTATAACATGAATTCATTCAATTCCATCAAACATTAGAGTCCTCCATCTTGTTTTACATTTATTATTGATAATATATTGGTTGAGTTCAAAAATAAAGAGTATCTCCCATCATTTCTTCCACCTCATTTGGTTCCAAGAACACATTTGATATATTGATGATGCGATTAACATATGTTGCTGACCAAACTAGTATATTGATGAATTCAAACACCACTGAAACACTAAATCAACTTACTTCCATCAGCAAAAGCATCCACTCATCTTGGTTTGCATTTCGTGCTAATGTGAAGTTGTGTAATTCCAAGACAAGGAGACTTCCAAATCACCTGAAGCAAATTAGGCTCCTCCTATTGTTACAAGATGTATTTTTCATGCAATGACCATGAAATTATCTTTTGTGTCTTTAATAATGGCTATATTCATTAAGAAAACAATGCCAATAGAGTCCTCCATCTTGTTTTGCATTTCTTATGGATAATATATTCATTGGGTTACAAGGTAAAGAGTACTTGCCATCATTTCTTCTAGTTAGTAGTTCACCTTTTTTGGTTCCAAGAACACTTTTTGATATATTGATGATGCAATTAACATATGTGGCGAAACAAACTAGTATATTGACTAAATCAAACAACTTTAAACACCATTGAAACACTAAATCAACTTACCTCCATCAGCCAAAGCATCCATTCATCTTGGTTTGCATTTCGTGCGAATGTGAAGTTGTGTAATTCCAACACAATGAGTCTTTCATATCACCTCAAGCTAATTAGGCACCTCTTATTGTTACAAGAAGTATTTTTCATGAAATGACCATGAAATTATCTTTTGTGTCTTTATTAATGGCTATATTCATTATGAAAAAAATGCCAATAAACCGTCTATAACATGAATTCATTCGATTCCTTTAAACAATAGAGTCCTCCATCTTGTTTTGCATTTATTATTCCTCATATATTGCTTGCGTTCCAAGATAAAGAGTACCTCCTATCATTTCTTCTAGTTAGCAGTTCACCTCTTTTGCTTCCAAGAACACATTTTGATATATTCATGATGCAATTAACATATGTGGCTAAACAAACTAGCATATTGATTAAATCAAACAAATTTAAACAACATTGAAACACTAAATCAACTTATTTTCATCAGCCAAAGCATCCATTCTTATTGGTTTGCATTTCGTGCTAATGTGAAGTTGTGTAATTCCAACACAATGAGACTCTCATATCACCTCAAGCTAATTAGGCTCCACTTATTGTTAGAAGAAGTATTTTTCATGAAATGACCATGAAATTATCTTTTGTGTCTTTATTAATGGCTATATTCATTATCAAAAGAATGCCAATGTACTCTCAATAACATGAATTCATTCAATTCCATCAAACAATAGAGTCCTCCATATTGTTTTGCATTTATTATTAATAATATATTGGTTGAGTTCAAAAATAAAGAGTATCTCCCATCATTTCTTCCACCTCTTTTGGTTCCAAGAACACATTTTGATATATTGATGATGCAATTAACATATATGGGTAGACAAACTAGTATATTGAGGAATTCAAACACCATTGAAACACTAAATCAACCTACCTCCATCAGCCAAAGCATCCATTCAACTTGGTTTGCATTTCGTTCTAATGTGAAGTTGTGTAATTCCAAGGCAATGAGACTTTCATATCACCTCAAGCTAATTAGGCTCCTCTTATTGTTACAAGAAGTATTTTTCATCAAATGACCATGAAATTATCTTTTGTGACTTTATTAATGGCTATACTCGTTAAGAAAACAATGCCAATGAACCGTCTGTAACATGAATTCATTCAATTCCATCAAACAATAGAGTCCTCTATCTTGTTTTGCATTTATTATTGATAATATATTGGTTGAGTTCAAAAATAAAGAGTATATCCCATCATTTCTTCCACCTCTTTTGGTTCCAAGAACACATTTTGATATATTGATGATCCAATTAACATATGTTGCTGACCAAACTAGTATATCGATGAATTCAAACACCATTGAAATACTAAATCAACTTACTTGCATCAGCCACAGCATCCATTCATGTTGGTTTGCATTTCGTGCTAATGTGAAGTTGTGTAATTCCAAGGCAATAAGACTTTCATATCACCTCAAGCTAATTAGGCTCCTCTTATTGTTACAAGAAGTATTTTTCATGCAATGACCATGAAATTATCTTTTGTGTCTTAATTGATGGCTATATTGATTATCAAAACAATGCCAATGAACCGTCTATAACATGAATTCATTCAATTCCATCAAACAATAGAGTCCTCCATCTTGTTTTGCATTTCTTATTGATAATATATTGGTTGCGTTACAAGATAAAGAGTACTTGCCATCATTTTTTCTAGTTAGCAGTTAACATCTTTTGCTTCCAAGAACACATTTTGATATATTGATGATGCAATTAACATATGTGGTTAAACAAACTAGTATATTGATTAAATCAAACAAATTCAAACACCATTGAAACACTAAATCAACTTACTTCCATCAGCCAAAGCATCCATTCATCTTGGATTGCATTTCGTACTAATGTGAAGTTGTGTAATTACAAGACAATGACAATTTCGCATCACCTCAAGCTAATTAGGCACCTCTTATTGTTACAAGAAGTATTTTTCATGCAATGGCCATGAAATTATCTTTTGTGTCTTTATTAATGGCTATATTCATTATGAAAACAATGCCAATGATCCGTCTATAACATGAATTCATTCAATTCCATCAAACAATAGAGTCCTCCATCTTGTTTTGCATTTCTTATTGATAATATATTAGATGCGTCAAAAGATAACGAGTACCTGCCATCATTTCTTCTACTTAGCAGTTCACCTCTTTTGGTTCCAAAAACACATTTTGATATATTGATGATGCAATTAACATATGTGCCTAATTAAACTAGCATATTGATTAAATCAAACAAATTTAAACACCATTGAAACACTAAATCAACTTACTTCCATCAGCCAAAGCATCCATTCTTATTGGTTTGCATTTCGTGCTAATGTGAAGTTGTGTAATTCCAAAACAATGAGACTTTCATATCACCTCAAGCTAATTAGGCTCCTGTTATTTTTACAAGAAGTATTTTTCATGAAATGACCATGAAATTATCTTTTGTGTCTTTATTAATGGCTATATTCATTATCAAAACATTGCCAATGTACTGTCGATAACATGAATTCATTCAATTCCATCAAACAATAGAGTCCTCTATCATTTTTGGCATTTATTATTGATAATATATTGGTTGAGTTCAAAAATAAAGAGTATCTCCCATCATTTCTTCCACCTGTTTTGGTTCCAAGAACACATTTTGATATATTGATGATCCAATTAACATATGTTGCTGACGAAACTAGTATATTGATGAATTCAAACACCATGAAAACACTAAATCAACTTATTTCCATCAGCCAAAGCATCCATTCATGTTGGTTTGCATTTCATGCTAATGTGAAGTTGTGTAATTCCAAGACAATGAGACTTTCATATCAACTCAAGCTAATTAGGCTCCTCTTATTGTTACAAGAAGTATTTTTCATGCAATGACCATGAAATTATCTTTTGTGTCTTTGTTAATGGCTATATTCATTAAGAAAACAATGCCAATGAACTGTCTATAATATGAATTCATTCAATTCCATCAAACAATAGAGTCCTCTATCCTGTTTTGCATTTATTATTGATAATATATTGGTTGAGCTCAAAAATAAAGAGTATCTCCCATCATTTCTTCCACCTCTTTTGGTTCCAAGAACACATTTTGATATATTGATGATGCAATTAACATATGTGGCTAAACAAACTAGTATATTCATTAAATCAAACAAATTTAAACTCCATTGAAACACTAAATCAACTTACTTCCATCAGCCAAAGCATCCATTCATCTTGGTTTGCATTTGGTGCGAATGTGAAGTTGGGTAATTCCAACATAATGTGTCTTTCATATCACCTCAAGCTAATTAGGCTCCTCTTATTGTTACAAGAATTATTTTTCATGAAATGACTATGAAATTATGTTTTCTGTCTTTATTAATGGCTATATTCATTATGAAAACAATGCCAATAGACTCCTCCATCTTGTTTTGTATTTCATATTGATAATATATTAATTGCTTTAGAAGATAAAGAGTACTTGCCATCATTTCTTCTAGTTAGTAGTTCACCTCTTTTGGTTCCAAGAACACATTTTGATATATTGATGATGCAATTAACATATGTGGCGAAACAAACTAGTATGTTGACTAAATCAAACAAATTGAAACACCATTGAAACACTAAATCAACTTACTTCCATCAGCCAAAGCATCCATTCTTATTCGTTTGCATTTCGTGCTAATGTGAAGTTGTGTAATTCCAACACAATGAGACTTTCATATCACCTCAAGCTAATTAGGCCCCTCTTATTGTTAGAAGAAGTATTTTTCATGAAATGACCATGAAATTATCTTTTGTGTCTTTATTAATGGCTATATTCATTATGAAAAAAATGCCAATGAACCGTCTATAACATGAATTCATTCGATTCCTTCAAACAATAGAGTCCTCCATCTTGTTTTGCATTTATTATTCCTAATATATTGCTTGCGTTCCAAGATAAAGAGTACCTCCTATCATTTCTTCTAGTTAGCAGTTCACCTCTTTTGCTTCCAAGAACACATTTTGATATATTCATGATGCAATTAACATATGTCGCTAAACAAACTAGCATATTGATTAAATCAAACAAATTTAAACAACATTGAAACACTAAATCAACTTATTTTCATCAGCCAAAGCATCCATTCTTATTCGTTTGCATTTCGTGCTAATGTGAAGTTGTGTAATTCCAACACAATGAGACTTTCATATCACCTCAAGCTAATTAGGCTCCTCTTATTGTTAGAAGAAGTATTTTTCATGAAATGACCATGAAATTATCTTTTGTGTCTTTATTAATGGCTATATTCATTATCAAAACAATGCCAATGTACTCTCAATAACATGAATTCATTCAATTCCATCAAACAATAGAGTCCTCCATATTGTTTTGCATTTATTATTAATAATATATTGGTTGAGTTCAAAAATAAAGAGTATCTCCCATCATTTCTTCCACCACTTTTGGTTCCAAGAACACATTTTGATATATTGATGATCCAATTAACATATGTTGCTTACCAAACTAGTATATTGATGAATTCAAACACCATTGAAACACTAAATCAACTTACTTGCATCAGCCAAAGCATCCATTCTTATTGGTTTGCATTTCGTAATGTGAAGTTGTGTAATTCCAAAACAATGAGACTTTCATATCACCTCAAGCTAATTAGGCTCCTGTTATTGTTACAAGAAGTATTTTTCATGAAATGACCATGAAATTATCTTTTGTGTCTTTATTAATGGCTATATTCATTATCAAAACAATGCCAATGTACTGTCTATAACATGAATTCATTCAATTCCATCAAACAATAGAGTCCTCGATCTTGTTTTTCGTTTATTATTAATAATATATTGTTTGTGTTCAAAAATAAAGAGTATCTCCCATCATTTCTTCCACCTCTGTTGGTTCCAAGAACACATTTTGCTATATTGATGATGCAATTAAGATATGTGGGTAAACAAACTAGCATATTGAGGAATTCAAACACCATTGAAACACTAAATCAACTTACTTCCATCAGCCAAAGTATCCATTCACCTTGGTATGCATTTCGTGCTAATGTGAAGTTCTGTAATTCCAACGCAATGAGACTTTCACATCACTTCAAGCTAATTAGGCTCCTCTTGTTATTACAAGAAGTATTTTTCATCAAATGACCATGAAAATATCTTTTGTGACTTTATTAATGGTTATATTCGTTAAGAAAACGATGCCAATGAACCATCTGTAACATAAATTCATTCAATTCCAGCAAACAATAGAGTCCCCTATC
The DNA here is from genome assembly GCA_037897445.1 of Ceriops zippeliana. Classification (NCBI taxonomy): domain Eukaryota; kingdom Viridiplantae; phylum Streptophyta; class Magnoliopsida; order Malpighiales; family Rhizophoraceae; genus Ceriops; species Ceriops zippeliana. Next base: position 32,313 of record JBAPLH010001380.1, on the reverse strand, counting down.
TTGTTTTGCATTTATTATTGATAATATATTGGTTGAGTTCAAAAATAAAGAGTATCTCCCATCATTTCTTCCCCCTCTTTTGGTTCCAAGAACACATTTTGATATATTGATGATGCAATTAACATATGTGGCTAAACAAACTATTATATTGATGAATTCAAACCCCATTGAAACACTAAATCAACTTACTTCCATCAACCAAAGCATCCATTCTTATTGGTTTGCATTTCGTGCTAATGTGAAGTTGTGTAATTCCAAAATAATGAGACTTTCATATCACCTCAAGCTAATTAGGCTCCTCTTATTGTTACAAGAAGTATTTTTCATGAAATGACCATGAAATTATCTTTTGTGACTTTATTAATGGCTATATTCATTATCAAAACTATGCCAATGTATTGTCAATAACATGAATTCGTTCAATTCCATCAAACAATAGAGTCCTTCATATTGTTTTGCATTTATTATTAATAATATATTGGTTGAGTTCAAAAATAAAGAGTATCTCCCATCATTTCTTCCACCTCTTTTGGTTCCAAGAACACTTTTTGATATATTGATGATGCAATTAACATATATGGGTAAACAAACTAGTATATTAAGGAATTCAAACACCATTGAAACACTAAATCAACCTACTTCCATCAGCCAAAGCATCCAGTCAACTTGGTTTGCATTTCGTGCTAATGTGAACTTGTGTAATTCCAACGCAATGAGACTTTCACATCACTTCAAGCAAATTAGGCTCCTCTTGTTATTACAAGAAGTATTTTTCATCAAATGACCATGAAATTATCTTTTGTGACTTTATTAATGGTTATATTCATTAAGAAAACAATGCCAATGAACCATCTGTAACATGAATTCATTCAATTCCAGCAAACAATAGAGTCCTCTATCTTGTTTTGCATTTATTATTGATAATATATTGGTTGAGTTCAAAAATAAAGAGTATCTCCCATCATTTCTTCCCCCTCTTTTGGTTCCAAGAACACATTTTGATATATTGATGATGCAATTAACATATATGGGTAAACAAACTAGTATATTGGGGAATTCAAACACCATTGAAACACTAAATCAACCTACTTCCATCAGCCAAAGCATCCATTCAACTTGGTTTGCATTTCGTGTTAATGTGAAGTTGTGTAATTTCAAGGCAATGAGACTTTCATATCACCTCAAGCTAATTAGGCTCCTCTTATTGTTAAAAGAAGTATTTTTCATCAAATGACCATGAAATTATCTTTTGTGACTTTATTAATGGCTATATTCATTATGAAAACAATGCCAATGAACCGTCTATAACATGAATTCATTCAATTCCATCAAACAATAGAGTCCTCTATCTTGTTTTACATTTATTTTTGATAATATATTGGTTGAGTTAAAAAATAAAGAGTATCTCCCATTATTTCTTCCACCTCATTTGGTTCCAAGAACACATTTTGATATATTGATGATGCAATTAACATATGTTGCTGACCAAACTAGTATATTGATGAATTCAAACACCATTGAAACACTAAATCAACTTACTTCCATCAGCAAAAGCATCCACTCATCTTGGTTTGCATTTCGTGTGAATGTGAAGTTGTGTAATTCCAAGACAATGAGTCTTTCATATCACCTCAAGCTAATTAGGCCCCTCTTATTGTTACAAGTATTTTCCATGAAATGACCATGAAATTATCTTTTGTGTCTTTATTAATGGCTATATTCATTATGAAAACAATGCCAATGAACCGTCTATAACATGAATTCATTCAATTCATTCAAACAATAGAGTCGTCCATCTTGTTTTGCATTTATTATTAATAATATATTGCATACATTCCAAGATAAAGAGTACCTCCCATCATTTCTTCTAGTTAGCTGTTCACCTCTTTTGCTTCCAAGAACACATTTTGATATATTCATGATGCAATTAACATATGTGGCTAAACAAACTAGCATATTGATTAAATCAAACAAATTTAAACACCATTGAAACACTAAATCAACTTACTTTCATCCAAAGCATGCATTCTTATTGGTTTGCATTTCGTGCTAATCTGAAGTTGTGTAATTCCAAAACAATGAGACTTTCATATCACCTCAAGCTAATTAGGCTCCTCTTATTGTTACAAGAAGTATTTTTCATGAAATGACCATGAAATTATCTTTTGTGTCTTTATTAATGGCTATATTCTTTATCAAAACAATGCCAATGTATTGTCAATAACATGAATTCATTCAATTCCATCAAACAATAGAGTCCTCCTTATTGTTTTGCATTTATTATTAATAATATATTGGTTGAGTTCAAAAATAAAGAGTATCTCCCATTATTTCTTCCACCTCTTTTGGTTCCAAGAACACATTTTGATATATTGATGAAGCAATTAACATATATGGGTAAACAAACTAGTATATTGAGGAATTCAAACACCATTGAAACAGTAAATCAACTTACTTCCATCAGCCAAAGCATCCATTCATCTTGGTTTGCATTTCGTGCTAATGTGAAGTTGTGTAATTCCAAAACAATGAGACTTTCGTATCACCTCTAGCTAAGTAGACTCCTCTTATTGTTACAAGAAGTATTTTTCATGAAATGACCATGAAATTATCTTTTGTGTCTTTATTAATGGCTATATTCATTATGAAAACAATGCCAATGAATCGTCTATAACATGAATTCATTCAATTCCTTCAAACAATAGAGTCGTCCATGTCGTTTTGCATTTATTATTAGTAATATATTGGTTGCGTTCCAAGATAAAGAGTACCTCCCATCATTTCTTCTAGTTAGTAGTTCACCTCTTTTGCTTCCAAGAACACATTTTGATATATTGATGATGCAATTAACATATGTGACTACACAAACAACCATATTGATTAAATCAAACAAATTTAAACACCATTGAAATACTAACTCAACTTACTTTCATCAGCCAAAGCATCCATTCTTATTGGTTTTCATTTCGTGCTTATGTGAAGTTGTGTAATTCCAAAACAATGAGACTTTCATATCACCTCAGGCTAATTAGGCTCCTCTTATTGTTACAAGAAGTATTTTTCATGAAATGACTATGAAATTATCTTTTGTGTCATTTTTAATGGCTATATTCATTATCAAAACAATGCCAATGTACTGTCAATAACATGAATTCATTCAATTCCATCAAACAATAGAGTCCTCCATATTATTTTGCATTTATTATTAATAATATATTGGTCGAGTTCAAAAATAAAGAGTATCTCCCATCATTTCTTCCACCTCTTTTGGTTCCAAGAACACATTTTGATATATTGATGATGCAATTAACATATGTTGCTGACCAAACTAGTATATTGATGTATTCAAACACCATTGAAACACTAAATCAACTTACTTCCATCAGCCAAAGCATCCATTCATCTTGGTTTGCATTTCGTGCTAATGTGAAGTTGTGTAATTCCAAGACAATGAGACTTTCATATCACCTCAAGCTAATTAGGCTCCTCTTATTGTTACAAGAAGTAATTTTCCTACAATGACCATGAAATTATCTTTTGTGTCTTTATTAATGGCTTTATTCATTATGAAAACAATGCCAATGAACCGTCTATAACATGAATTCATTCAATTCCATCAAACAATAGAGTCATCCATCTTGTTTTACATTTATTATTGATAATATATTGTTTGAGTTCAAAAATAAAGAGTATCTCCCATTATTTCTTCCACCTCATTTGGTTCCAAGAACACGTTTTGATATATTGATGATGCAATTAACATATGTTGCTGACCAAAATAGTATATTGATGAATTCAAACACCATTGAAACACTAAATCAACTTACTTCCATCAGCAAAAGCATCCACTCATCTTGGTTTGCATTTCGTGCTAATGTGAAGTTGTGTAATTCCAAGACAATGAGACTTCCAAATCACCTCAAGCAAATTAGGCTCCTCTTATTGTTACAAGATATATTTTTCATGCAATGACCATGAAATTATCTTTTGTGTCTTTCTTAATGGCTATATTCATTATGAAAACAATGCCAATAGAGTCCTCCATCTAGTTTTCCATTTATTATTGATAATATATTGGTTGAGTTCACAAATAAAGAGTATCTCCCATCATTTCTTCCCCCTCTTTTGGTTCCAAGAACACATTTTGATAAATTGATGATGCAATTAACATATGTGGCTAAACAAACAATTATATTGATGAATTCAAACACCATTGAAACAGTAAATCAACTTATTTCCATCAGGCAAAGCATCCATTCATCTTGGTTTGCATTTCGTGCTAATGTGAAGTTGTGTAATTCCAAAACAGTGAGACTTTCATATCACCTCAAGCTAAGTAGGCTCCTCTTATTGTTACAAGAGGTATTTTTCATGAAATGACCATGAAATTATCTTTTGTGTCATTATTAATGGCTATATTCATTAAGAAAACAATGCCAATGAACCGTCTGTAACATGAATTCATTCAATTCCATCAAACAATAGAGTCCTCTATCTTGTTTTGCATTTTATTATTGATAATATATTGGTTGAGTTCAAAAATAAAGAGTCTCCCATCATTCCTTCCACCTCTATTGGTTCCAAGAACACATTTTGATATACCGATGATGCAATTCACATATGTGGCTAAACAAACTAGTATATTGATTAAATCAAACAAATTTAAACTCCATTGAAACACTAAATCAACTTACTTCCATCAGCCAAAGCATCCATTCATCTTGGTTTGCATTTCGTGCGAATGTGAAGTAGTGTAATTCCAACACAATGAGTCTTTCATATCACCTCAAGCTAATTAGGCTCCTCTTATTGTTACAATAAGTATTTTTCATGAAATGACCATGAAATTATCTTTTGTGTCAATATTAATGGCTATATTCATTATGAAAACAATGCCAATAAACCGTCTATAACATGAATTCATTCAATTCCTTCAAACCATAGTGTCCTCCATCTTGTTTTGCATTTATTATTAATAATATATTGCTTGCGTTCCAAGATAAAAAGTACCTCCCATCATTTCTTCTAGTAAGCAGTTCACCTTTTTTGCTTCCAGGAACACATTTTGATACATTGATGATGCAATTAACATATGTGTCTAAACAAACTAGCATATTGATTAAATCAAACAAATTTAAACACCATTGAAACACTAAATCAACTTACCTTCGTCAGCCAAAGCATCCATTCTTATTGGTTTGCATTTCGTGCTAATGTGAAGTTGTGTAATTCCAAAACAATGTGACTTTCATATCACCTCAAGCTAATTAGGCTCCTCTTATTGTTACAAGAAGTATTTTTCCTGAAATGACCATGGAATTATCTTTTGTGTCTATCTTAATGGCTATATTCATTATCAACACAATGCCAATGTACTTTCTATAACATGAATTCATTCAATTCCATCAAAAAATAGAGTTCTCCATATTGTTTTGCATTTATTATTAATAATATATTGGTTGGGTTCAAAAATAAAGAGTATCTGCCATCATTTCTTCCCCCTCTTTTGGTTCCAAGAACGCATTTTGATATATTAATGATGCAATTAACATATATGGGTAAAGAAACTAGTATATTGAGGAATTCAAACATCATTGAAATACTAAATCAACTTACTTCCATCAGCCGAAGCATCCATTCATCTTGGTTTGCATTTCGTGCTAATGTGAAGTTGTGCAATTCCAAGGCAATGAGACTTTCATATCACCTCAAGCTAATTAGGCTCCTCTTATTGTTACAAGAAGTATTTTTCATACAATGACCATGAAATTGTCTTTTGTGTCTTTATTAATGGCTATATTCATTATCTAAACAATGCCAATGAATCGTCTATAACATGAATTCATTCGATTCCATCAAACAATAGAGTCCTCCATCTTGTTTTGTTTTTCATATTGATAATATATTGGTTGCGTTGCAGGATAAAGGGTACCTCCCATCATTTCTTCTAGTTAGCAGTTCACCTCTTTTGCTTCCAAGAGCACATTTTGATATATTGATGATGCAATTAACATATGTGGCTAAACAAACTAGTATATTAATTAAATCAAACAAATTTAAACACCATTGAAACACCAAATCAACTTACTTCCATCAGCCAAAGCATCCATTCATCTTGGTTTGTATTTCGTGCCAATGTGAAGTTGTGTAATTCCAAAACAATGAGTCTTTCATATCACGTCAAGCTAATTAGGCTCCTCTTATTGTTACAAGAAGTATTTTTTATGAAATGACCATGAAATTATCTTTTGTGTCATTATTAATGGCTATATTCATTATCAAAACAATGCCAATGTACTGTCTATAACATGAATTCATTCAATTCCATCAAACAATAGAGTTCTCTATATTGTTTTGCATTTATTATTAATAATATATTGGTTGAGTTCAAAAATAAAGAGTATCTCCCATCATTTCTTCCCCCTCTTTTGGTTCCAAGAACGCATTTTGATATATTAATGATGCAATTAACATATATGGGTAAAGAAACTAGTATATTGAGGAATTCAAACATCATTGAAACACTAAATCAACTTACTTTCATCAGCCAAAGCATCCATTCATCTTGGTTTGCATTTCATGCTAATGTGAAGTTGTGTAATTCCAAGACAATGAGACTTTCATATCACCTCAAGCTAATTAGGCTCCTCTTATTGTTACAACAAGTAATTTTCCTGCAATGACCAAGAAATTATCTTTTGTGTCTTTATTAATGGCTTTATTCATTATGAAAACAATGCCAATGAACCGTCTATAACATGAATTCATTCAATTCCATCAAACAATAGAGTCCTGCATCTTGTTTTACATTTATTATTGATAATATATTGTTTGAGTTCAAAAATAAAGAGTCTCTCCCATAATTTCATCCACCTCATTTGGTTCCAAGAACACATTTTGATATATTGATGATGCAATTAACATATGTTGCTGACCAAACTAGTTTATTGATGAATTCAAACACCATTGAAACACTAAATCAACTTACTTCCATCAGCAAAAGCATCCACTCATCTTTGTTTGCATTTCGTGCTAATGTGAAGTTGTGTAATTCCAAGACAATGAGACTTCCAAATCACCTCAAGCAAATTAGGCTCCTCCTATTGTTACAAGATGTATTTTTCATGCAATGACCATGAAATTATCTTTTGTGTCTTTATTAATGGCTATATTCATTATGAAAACAATGCCAATAGAGTCCTCCATCTTGTTTTGCATTTCTTATTGATAATATATTGGTTGCGTTACAAGATAAAGAGTGCTTGCCATCATTTCTTCAAGTTAGTAGTTCACCTCTTTTGGTTCTAAGAACACATTTTGATATATTGATGATGCAACTAACATATGTGGCTAAACAAACTAGTATATTGATTAAATCAAACAAATTTATTCACCACTTAAACAAACTATTATATTGATGAATTCAAACACCATTGAAACAGTAAATCAACTTATTTCCATCAGGCAAAGCATCCATTCATCTTGGTTTCCATTTCATGCTAATGTGAAGTTGTGTAATTCCAAAACAATGAGACTTTCATATCACCTCTAGCTAAGTAGGCTCCTCTTATTGTTACAAGAAGTATTTTTCATGAAATGACCATGAAATTATCTTTTGTGTAATTATTAATGTCTATATTCATTAAGAAAACAATGCCAATGAACCGTCTGTAACATGAATTCATTCAATTCCATCAAACAATAGAGTCGTCTATCTTGTTTTGCATTTATTATTGATAATATATTGGTTGAGTTCAAAAATAAAGAGTATCTCCCATCATTCCTTCCACCTCATTTGGTTCCAAGAACACATTTTGATATATTGATGATGCAATTAACATATGTGGCTAAACAAACTAGCATATTGATTAAATCAAACAAATTTAAACACCATTGAAACACTAAATCAACTTACTTTCGTCAGCCAAAGCATCCATTCTTATTGGTTTGCATTTCGTGCTAATGTGAAGTTGTGTAATTCCAAAACAATGAGACTTTCATATCACCTCAAGCTAATTAGGCTCCTCTTATTGTTACAAGAAGTATTTTTCATAAAATGACCATGGAATTATCTTTTGTGTCTATATTAATGGCTATATTCATTATCAAATCAATGCCAATGTACTGTCAATAACATGAATTCATTCAATTCCATCAAACAATAGAGTCCTCCATATTGTTTTGCATTTATCATTAATAATATATTGGTTGAGTTCAAAAATAAAGAGTATCTCCCATCATTTCTTCCTCCTCTTTTGGTTCAGAGAACACATTTTGATATATTGATGATGCAATTAACATATGTTGTTGACCAAACTAGTATATTGATGAATTCAAACACCATTGAAACACTAAATCAACTTACTTCCATCAGCCAAAGCATCCATTCTTCTTGGTTTGCATTTCGTGCTAATGTGAAGTTGTGTAATTCCAAGGCAATGAGACTTTCATATCACCTCAAGTTAATTAGGCTCCTCTTATTGTTACAAGAAGTATTTTTCATACAATGACCATGAAATTGTCTTTTGTGTTTTTATTAATGGCTATATTCATTATCTAAACAATGCCAATGAACCGTCTATAACATGAATTCATTCGATTCCTTCAAACAATAGAGTCCTCCATCTTGTTTTGTTTTTCATATTGATAATATATTGGTTGCGTTCCAGGATAAAGGGTACCTCCCATCATTTCTTCTAGTTAGCAGTTCACCTCTTTTGCTTCCAAGAACACATTTTGATATATTAATGATGCAATTAACATATGTGGCTAAACAAACTAGTATATTAATTAAATCAAACAAATTTAAACACCATTGAAACACCAAATCAACTTACTTTTGTCAGACAAAGCATCCATTCTTATTGGTTTGCATTTCGTGCTAATGTGAAGTTGTGTAATTCCAAAACAATGAGACTTTCATATCACCTCAAGCTAATTAGGCTCCTCTAATTGTTACAAGAAGTATTTTTCATGAAATGACCATGGAATTATCTTTTGTGTCTATATTAATGGCTATATTCATTTTCAAAACAATGTCAATGTACTGTCAATAACATGAATTCATTCAATTCCATCAAACAATAGAGTCCTCCATATTGTTTTGCACTTATTATTAATAATATATTGGTTGAGTTCAAAAATAAAGAGTATCTCCCATCATTTCTTCCTCCTCTTTTGGTTCCAAGAACACATTTTGATATATTGATGATGCAATTAACATATGTTGCTGACCAAACTAGTATATTGATGAATTCAAACACCATTGAAACACTAAATCAACTTACTTCCATCAGCCAAAGCATCCATTCATCTTGGTTTGCATTTCGTGCTAATGTGAAGTTGTGTAATTCCAAGGCAATGAGACTTTCATATCACCTCAAGCTAATTAGGCTCCTCTTATTGTTACAAGAAGTATTTTTCATACAATGACCATGAAATTGTCTTTTGTGTCTTTATTAATGGCTATATTCATTATCAAAACAATGCCAATCAATCATCTATAACATGAATTCATTCGATTCCATCAAACAATAGAGTCCTCCATCTTGTTTTGTTTTTCATATTGATAATATATTGGTTGCGTTCCAGGATAAAGGGTACCTCTTATCATTTCTTCTAGTTAGCAGTTCACCTCTTTTGCTTCCAACAGTACATTTTGATATATTGATGATGCAATTAACATATGTGGCTAAAGTAACTAGTATATTAATTAAATCAAACAAATTTAAACTCCATTGAAACACCAAATCAACTTACTTCCATCAGCCAAAGCATCCATTCATCTTGGTTTGTATTTCGTGCTAATGTGAAGTTGTGTAATTCCAAAACAATGAGTCTTTCATATCACGTCAAGCTAATTAGGCTCCTCTTATTGATACAAGAAGTATTTTTCATGAAATGACCACGAAATTATCTTTTGAGTCTTTATTAATGGCTATAGTCATTATCAAAACAATGCCAATGTACTGTCTATAACATGAATTCATTCAATTCCATCAAACAATAGAGTTCTCCATATTGTTTTGCATTTATTATTAATAATATTTTGGTTGAGTTCAAAAATAAAGAGTATCTGCCATCATTTCTTCCCCCTCTTTTGGTTCCAAGAACGCATTTTGATATATTAATGATGCAATTAACATATATGGGTAAAGAAACTAGTATATTGAGGAATTCAAACATCATTGAAATACTAAATCAACTTACTTCCATTAGCCGAAGCATCCATTCATCTTGGTTTGCATTTCGTGCTAATGTGAAGTTGTGTAATTCCAAGGCAATGAGACTTTCATATCAGCTCAAGATAATTAGGCTCCTCTTACTGTTACAAGAAGTATTTTTCATACAATGACCATGAAATTGTCTTTTGTGTCTTTATTAATGGCTATATTCATTATCTAAACAATGCCAATCAATCATCTATAACATGAATTCATTCGATTCCATCAAACAATAGAGTCCTCCATCTTGTTTTGTTTTTCATATTGATAATATATTGGTTGCGTTGCAGGATAAAGGGTACCTCCCATCATTTCTTCTAGTTAGCAGTTCACCTCTTTTGCTTCCAAGAGCACATTTTGATATATTGATGATGCAATTAACATATGTGGCTAAACAAACTAGTATATTAATTAAATCAAACAAATTTAAATACCATTGAAACACCAAATCAACTTACTTCCATCAGCCAAAGCATCCATTCATCTTGATTTGTATTTCGTGCTAATGTGAAGTTGTGTAATTCCAAAACAATGAGTCTTTCATATCACGTCAAGCTAATTAGGCTCCTCTTATTGTTACAAGAAGTATTTTTCATGAAATGACCATGAAATTATCTTTTGTGTCTTTATTAATGGCTATATTCATTATCAAAACAATGCCAATGTACTGTCTATAACATGAATTCATTCAATTCCATCAAACAATAGAGTCCTCCATATTGTTTTGCATTTATTATTAATAATATATTGGTTGAGTTCAAAAACAAAGAGTATCTCCCATCATTTCTTCCCCCTCTTTTGGTTCCAAGAACACATTTTGATATATTAATGATGCAATTAACATATATGGGTAAAGAAACTAGTATATTGAGGAATTCAAACACCATTGAAACACTAAATCAACCTACTCCCATTAGCCAAAGCATCCATTCATCTTGGTTTGCATTTCGTGCTAATGTGAAGTTGTGTAATTCCAAGACAATGAGACTTTCATATCACCTCAAGCTAATTAGGGTCCTCTTATTGTTACAAGAAGTAATTTTCCTGCAATGACCATGAAATTATCTTTTGTGTCTTTATTAATGGCTTTATTCATTATGAAAATAATGCCAATGAACCATCTATAACATGAATTCATTCAATTCCATCAAACAATAGAGTCCTCCATCTTGTTTTACATTTATTATTGATAATATATTGTTTGAGTTCAAAAATAAAGAGTATCTCCCATTATTTCTTCCACCTCATTTGGTTCCAAGAACACATTTTGATATATTGATGATGCAATTAACATATGTTGCTGACCAAACTAGTATATTGATGAATTCAAACACCATTGAAACACTAAATCAACTTACTTCTATCAGCAAAAGCATCCACTCATCTTGGTTTGCATTTCGTGCTAATGTGAAGTTGTGTAATTCCAAGACAATGAGACTTCCTAATCACCTCAAGCAAATTAGGCTCCTCTTATTGTTACAAGATGTATTTTTCATGCAATGACCATGAAATTATCTTTTGTGTCTTTATTAATGGCTATATTCATTATGAAAACAATGCCAATAGAGTCCTCCATCTTGTTTTGCATTTCTTATTGTTAATATATTGGTTGCGTTACAAGATAAAGAGTACTTGCCATCATTTCTTCTAGTTAGTAGTTCACCTCTTTTGGTTCCGAGAACACATTTTGATATATTGATGATGCAATTAACATATGTTGCTGACCAAACTAGTATATTGATGAATTCAAACACCATTGAAACACTAAATCAACTTACTTCCATCAGCAAAAGCATCCACTCATCTTGGTTTGCATTTCGTGCTAATGTGAAGTTGTGTAATTCCAAGAAAATGAGACTTCCAAATCACCTCAAGCAAATTAGGCTCCTCTTATTGTTACAAGATGTATTTTTCATGCAATGACCATGAAATTATCTTTTGTGTCTTTATTAATAGCTATATTCATTATGAAAACAATGCCAATAGAGTCCTCCATCTTGTTTTGCATTTCTTATTGATAATATATTGGTTGCGTTACAAGATAAAGAGTACTTGCCATCATTTGTTCTAGTTAGTAATTCACCTCGTTTGGTTCCGAGAACACATTTTGATATATTGATGATGCAATTAACATATGTGGCTAAACAAACTAGTATATTGATTAAATCAAACAAATTTAAACACCATTGAAAAACTAAATCAACTTACTTCCATCAGCCAAAGCATGCATTCTTATTGGTTTCCATTTCGTGCTAATGTGAGGTTGTGTAATTCCTAAACAATGAGACTTTCATATCACTTTAAGCTAATTAGGCTCCTCTTATTGTTATAAGAAGTATTTTTCATGCAATGACCATAAAATTATCTTTTGTCTGTTTATTAATGGCTATATTCATAATGAAAACAATGCCAATGAACCGTCTATAACATGAATTCATTCAATTACATCAAACAATAGAGTCCTCCATCTTGTTTTGCATTTCTTATTGATAATATATTGGTTGCATTACAAGATAAAAGGTACCTCCCATCATTTCTTATAGTTAGCAGTTCACCTCTTTTGGTTCCAAGAACACATTTTGATATATTGATGATGCAATTAACATATGTTGCTGACCAAACTAGTATATTGATTAAATCAATCAAATTTAAACACCATTGAAACACTAAATCAACTTACTTCCATGAGCGAAAGCATCCATTCATCTTGGTTTGCATTTTGTGCTAATGTGAAGTTGTGTAATTCCAAAACAATGAGTCTTTCATATCACCTCAAGCTAATTAGGCTCCACTTATTGTTACAAGAAGTATTTTTCATGAAATGACCATGAAATTATCTTTTGTGCCATTATTAATGGCTATATTGATTACGAAAACAGTGCCAATGAACCGTCTATAACATGAATTCATTCAATTCCTTCAAACAATAAAGTCCTCCATCTTGTTTTGCATTGATTATTAATAATATATTTTTTGCGTTCCAAGATAAAGAGTACCTCCCATGATTTCTTCTAGTTAGCAGTTCACCTCATTTGGTTCCAAGAACACATTTTGATATATTGATGATGCAATTAACATATGTGGCTAAACAAACTAGTATATTGATTAAATCAAACAAATTTTAACATCATTGAAACACTAAATCAACTAACGTCCATCAGCCAAAGCATCCATTCCTCTTGGTTTGCATTTTGTGCTAATGTGAAGTTGTGTAATTCCAAAACAATGAGTCTTTCATATCACCTCAAGCTAATTAGGCACCTCTTATTGTTACAAGAAGTATTTTTCATTCAATGACCACAAAATTATCTTTTGTCTGTTTATTAATGGCTATATTCATAATGAAAACAATGCCAGTGGACCGTCTATAACATGAATTCATTCAATTCCTTCAAACAATAGAGTCCTCCATCTTGTTTCGCATTTCTTATAGATCATATATTGGTTGTGTTCCAAGATAAACAGTACCCCCCATCATTTCTTCTAGTTAGCAGTTCACCTCTTTTGGTTCCAAGAACACATTTTGATATATTGATGATGCAATTAACATATGTGGCTAAACAAACTAGTATATTGATTAAATCAAACAAATTTAAACACCGTTAAAACACTAAATCAACTTACTTCATCAGCCAAAGCATCCATTCATCTTGGTTTGCATTTCCTGCTAATGTGAAGTTGTGCAATTCCAAAACAATGAGTCTCTCATATCAACTCCAACTAATTAGGCTCCTCTTATTGTTACAAGAAGTATTTTTCATGAAATGAAAATGAAATTATCTTTTGTGCCTTTATTAATGGCTATACTCATTATGAAAACAATGCCAATGAACCGTCTATAACATGAATCATTCAATTCCTTCCAAGAATAAAGTCCTCCATCTTGTTTTGCATTTATTATTAATAATATATTGGTTGCGTTCCAAGATAAAGAGTACCTCCAATGATTTCTTCTAGTTAGCAGTTCACCACTTTTGGTTCCAAGAGCACATTTTGATATATTGATGATGCAATTATCATATGTGGCTAAACAAACTAGTATATTGATTAAATCAATCAAATTTAAACACCATTGAAACACTAAATCAACTTACTTCCATCAGCCAAAGCATCCATTCATCTTGGTTTGCATTTTGTGCTAATGTGAAGTTGTGTAATTCCAAAACAATGAGTCTTTCATATCACCTCAAGCTAATTAGGCTCCTCTTATTGTTACAAAAAGTATTTTTCATGCAATGACCACAAAATTATCTTTTGTCTGTTTATTAATGGCTATATTCATAATGAAAACAATGCCAATGAACCGTCTATAACATGAATTCATTCAATTGCTTCAAACAATAGAGTCCTCCATCTTGTTTCGCATTTCTTATTGATAATATATTGGTTGTGTTCCAAGAAAAAGAGTACCCCCCATCATTTCTTCTAGTTAGCAGTTCACCTCTTTTGGTTCCAAGAACACATTTTGATATATTGATGATGCAATTAACATATGTGGCTAGACAAACTAGTATATTGATTCAATCAAACAACTTTAAACATCATTGAAACACAAAATCAACTTACTTCCATTAGCCAAAGCATCCATTCATCTTGGTTTGCATTTCGTGCTAATGTGAAGTTGTCTAATTCCAAAACAATGAGTCTTTCATATCACCTCAAGCTAATTAGGCTCCTCTTATTGTTACAACAAGTATTTTTCATGAAATGACCATGAAATTATCTTTTGTGCCTTTATTAATGGCTATATTCATTATGTAAACAGTGCCAATGAACCGTCTATAACATGAATTCATTCAATTCCTTCAAACAATAAAGTCCTTCATCTTGTTTTGCATTTGTTATTAATAATATATTGGTTGCGTTCCAAGATCAAGAGTACCTCCCATGATTTCTTCTAGTTAGCAGTTCACCTCTTTTGGTTCCAAGAACACATTTTGATATATTGATGATGCAATTAACATATGTGGCTAAACAATCTAGTATATTGATTAAATCAATCAAATTTAAACACCATTGAAACACTAAATCAACTTACTTCCATCAGCCAAAGCATCCATTCCTCTAGGTTTGCATTTTGTGCTAATGTGAAGTTGTGTAATTCCAAAACCATGAGTCTTTCATATCACCTCAAGCTAATTAGGCTCCTCTTATTGTTATAAGAAGTATTTTTCATGCAATGACCACAAAATTATCTTTTGTCTGTTTATTAATGGCTATATTCATAATAAAAACAATGCCAGTGAACCGTCTATAACATGAATTCATTCAATTCCTTCAAACAATAGAGTCCTCCATCTTGTTTCGCATTTCTTATTGATAATATATTGGTTGTGTTCCAAGATAAACAGTGCCACCCATCATTTCTTCTAGTTAGCAGTTCACCTCTTTTGGTTCCAAGAACATACTTTGATATATTGATGATGCAATTAACATATGTGGCTAAACAAAGTAGTATATAGATTAAATCAAACAAATTTAAACACCATTCAAACACTAAATCAACTTACTTCCATCAGCCAAAGCATCCATTCATCTTGGTTTGCATTTCGTGCTAATGTGAAGTTGTGTAATTCCAAAACAATAAGTCCTTCATATCAACTCAAGCTAATTAGGCTCCTCTTATTGTTACAAGAAGTATTTTTCATGCAATGACCACAAAATTATCTTTTGTCTGTTTATTAATGGCTATATTCATAATGAAAACAATGCCAGTGAACCGTCTATAACATGAATTCATTTAATTCCCTCAAATAATAGAGTCCTCCATCTTGTTTCGCATTTCTTATTGATAATATATTGGTTGGGTTCCAAGATAAGCAGTACCCCCCATCATTTCTTATAGTTAGCAGTTCACCTCTTTTGGTTCCAAGAACACATTTTGATATATTGATAATGTAATTAACATATGTGGCTAAACAACCAAGTATATTGATTAAATCAAACAAATTTAAACACCATTGAAACATTAAATCAACTTACTTCCATCAGCCAAAGTATCCATTCATCTTGGTTTGGATTTCGTGCCAAGGTGAAGTTGTGTAATTCCAAAACAATGAGTCTTTCATATCACCTCAAGCTAATTAGGCTCCTCTTATTGTTACAAGAAGTATTTTTCATGCAATGACCATGAAATTATCTTTTGTGTCTTTATTAATGGCTATATTCATTATGAAAACAATGCCAATGTACCGTCTATAACATGAATTCATTCAATTCCATCAAACAATAGAGTCCTCCATCTTGTTTTGCATTTCTTATTGATAATATATTGGTTGCGTTACAAGGTAAAAGGTACCTCCCATCATTTCTTATAGCTAGCAGTTCACCTCTTTTGGTTCCAAGAACACATTTTGATATATTGATGATGCAATTAACATATGTGGCTAAACAAAAGAGTATATTGATTAAATCAAACAAATTTAAACACCATTGAAATACTAAATCAACTTACTTCTATCAGCCAAAGCATCCATTCATCTTGGTTTGCATTTTGTGCTAATGTGAAGTTGTGTAATTCCAAAACAATGAGTCTTTCATATCACCGCAAGCTAATTAGGCTCCTCTTATTGTTATAAGAAGTATTTTTCATGCAATGACCACAAAATTATCTTTTGTCTGTTTATTAATCACTATATTCATAATGAAAACAATGCCAGTGAACCGTCTATAACATGAATTCATTCAATTCCTTCAAACAATAGAGTCCTCCATCTTGTTTCGCATTTCTTATTGATAATATATTGGTTGTGTTCCAAGATAAACAGTACCCCCATCATTTCTTTTAGTTAGCAGTTCACCTCTTTTGGTTCCAAGAACACATTTTGATATATTGATGATGCAATTAACTTATGTGGCTAAACAAACTAGTATAGTGATTAAATCAAACAAATTTAAACGCCATTGAAACACTAAATCAACTTACTTCCATCAGCCAAAGCATCCGTTCATCTTGGTTTGCATTTCGTGCTAATATGAAGTTGTGTAATTCCAAAACAATGAGTCTTTCATATCACCTCAAGCTAATTAGGCTCCTCTTATTGTTACAAGAAGTATTTTTCATGCAGTGACCACAAAATTATCTTTTGTCTGTTTATTAATCAGTATATTCATGATGAAAACAATGCCAGTGAACCGTCTATAACATGAATTCATTCAATTCCATCAAACAATAGAGTCCTCCATCTTGTTTTCCATTTCTTATTGATAATATATTGGTTGCGTTACAAGATAAAGAGTACCTCCTATCATTTCTTCTAGTTAACTGTTCACCTTTTATGGTTCCAAGAACACATTTCCATATATTGATGATTCAATTAACATATGTGGCTAAACAATGATACTTTCATATCATCTTAAGCTAATTAGGCTCCTCTTATTGTTACAAGAAGTATTTTTCATGCAATGACCATGAAATTATCTTTTGTGTCTTCATTAATGGCTATATTCATTATGAGAACAATGCCAATGTACCGTCTATAACATGAAGTCATTCACTTCCATCAAACAATAGAGTCCTCCATCTTGTTTTGCATTTCTTATTGATAATATATTGGTTGCGTTCCAAGATAAAAAGTACCTCCCACCATTTCTTCCAGTTAGCAGTTCACCTCTTTTGCTTCCAAGAACACATTTTGATATATTGATGATGCAATTAACATATGTGGCTAAACAAACTACTATATTAATTGAATCAAACAAATTTAAACACCATTGAAACACTAAATCAACTTACTTCCATCAGCCAAACCATGCATTCTTATTGGTTTGCATTTCGTGCTAATGTGAAGTTGTGTAATTCCAAAACAATGAGACTTTCATGTCAGCTCAAGCTAATTAGGCTCCTCTTATTGTTACAAGAAGTATTTTTCATGAAATGAAAATGAAATTATCTTTTGTGCCTATATTAATGGCTATATTCATTATGAAAACAATGCCAATGAACCGTCTATAACATGAATTCATTCAATTCCTTCAAACAATAAAGTCCTCCATCTTGTTTCGCATTTATTATTAATAATATATTGGTTGCGTTCCAGGATAAAGAGTACCTCCCATCATTTCTTATAGTTAGCAGTTCACCTCTTTTGCTTCCAAGAACACATTTTGATATATTGATAATGTAATTAACATATGTGGCTAAACAAACTAGTATATTGATTAAGTCAAACAAATTTAAACACCATTGAAACACTAAATCAACTTACTTCCATCAGCCAAAGCATCCATTCATCTTGGTTTGCATTTCGTGCTAATGTGAAGCTGTCTAATTCCAAAACAATGATTCTTTCAAATCACCTCAAGCTAATTAGGCTCCTCTTATTGTTACAAGAAGTATTTTTCATGAAATGACCATGAAATTATCTTTTGTGTCTTTATTAATGGCTATATTCATTATGAAAACAATGCCAACGTACCGTCTATAACATGAATTCATTCAATTCCATCAAACAAGAGAGTCCTCCATCTTGTTTTCCATTTCTTATTGATAATATATTGGTTGCATTACAAGATAAAAAGTACCTCCCATCATTTCTTGTAGTTAGCAGTTCACCTCTTTTGGTTCCAAGAACACATTTTGATATATTGATGATGTAATTAACATATGTGGCTAAACAAACTAGTATATTGGTTAAATCAAACAAATTTAAACACCATTGAAACACTAAATCAACTTACTTCCATCAGCCAAAGCATCCATTCATCTTGGTTTGCATTTCGTGCTAATGTGAAGTTGTGTAATTCCAAAACAATGAGTCTATCATATCACCTCAAGCTAATTAGGCTCATCTTGTTATTACAAGAAGTATTTTTCATGCAATGACCACAAAATTATCTTTTGTCTGTTTATTAATGGCTATATTCATAATGAAAACAATGCCAATGAACCGTCTATAACATGAATTCATTCAATTCCTTCAAACAATAAAGTCCTCCATCTTGTTTCGCATTTCTTATTGATAATATGTTGGTTGTGTTCCAAGAAAAAGAGTACCCCGCATCATTTCTTCTGGTTAGCAGTTCACCTCTTTTGGATCCAAGAACACATTTTGATATATTGATGATGCAATTAACATATGTGGCTAAAGAAAGTAGTATATTGATTAAATCAAACAAATTTAAACACCATTGTAACACTAAATCAAATTAGTTCCATCGACTAAAGCAGGCATTCTTATTGGTTTGCATTTCGTGCTAATGTGAAGTTGTGTAATTCCAAAACAATGAGACTTTCATATCACCTCAAGCTAATTAGGCTCCTCTTATTGTTACAAGAAGTATTTTTCATGAAATGAAAATGAAATTATCTTTTGTGCCTTTATTAATGGCTATATTCATTATGAAAACAATGCCAATGAACCGTCTATAACATGAATTCATTCAATTCCTTCAAACAATAAAGTCCTCCATCTTGTTTCGCATTTATTATTAATAATATATTGGTTGCGTTCCAAGATAAAGAGTACCTCCCATGATTTCTTATAGTTAGCAGTTCACCTTTTTTGGTTCCAAGAACACATTTTGATATATTGATGATGCAATTGACATATGTGGCCAAACAAACTAGTATATTGAATAAATCAATCAAATTTAAACACCATTGAAACAATAAATCAACTTACTTCCATCAACCAAAGCATCCATTCATCTTGGTTTGCATTTCGTGCTAATGTGAACTTGTGTCATTCCCAAATAATAAGACTTTCATGTCACCTCAAGCTAATTAGGCTCCTTTTATTGTTACAAGAAGTATTTTTCATGAAATGACCATGAAAGTATCTTTTGTGTCTTTATTAATGGCTATATTCATTATGAAAACAATGCCAACGTACCGTCTATAACATGAATTCATTCAATTCCATCAAACAATAGAGTCCTCCATCTTGTTTTCCATTTCTTATTGATAATATATTGGTTGCGTTACAAGATAAAAAGTACCCCCCATCATTTCTTCTAGTTAGCAATTCACCTCTTTTTGTTCCAACAACACATTTTGATATATTGATGATGCAATTAACATATGTGGCTAAACAAAATAGTATATTGATTAAATCAAAATAATTTAAACACCATTGAAACACTAAATCAACTTACTTCCATCAGCCAAAGCATCAATTCATCTTGGTTTGCATTTCGTGCTAATGTGAAGTTGAGTAATTCCAAAACAATGAGTCTTTCATATCAAGTCAAGCTAAGTAGGCTCCTCATTTTGTTACAAGAAGTATTTTTCATGCAATGACCATAAAATTATCTTTTGTCTCTTTATTAATGGCTATATTCATAATAAAAACAATGCCAATGAACCATCTATAACATGAATTGATTGAAATCCATCAAACAATAGAGTCCTCCCTCTTGTTTTCCATTTCTTATTGATAATATATTGGTTGCGTTACAAGATAAAAAGTACCTCCCATAATTTCTTCTAGTTGGCAGTTCACCGCTTTTGGTTCCAAGAACACATTTTGATATATTGATGATGCAATTAACATATGTGGCTAAACAAACTAGTATTTTGATTAAATCAATCAAATTTAAACACCATTGAAATACTAAATCAACTTACTTCCATCAGCCAAAGCATCCATTCATCTTGGTTTGTATTTCTGCTAATGTGAAGTTGTGTAATTCCAAAACAATGAGTCTTTCATATCACCTCAAGATAACTAGGCTCCTCTTATTGTTACAAGAAGTATTTTTCATGTAATGACCACAAAATTATCATTTTTCTGTTTATTAATGGCTATATTCATAATGAAAACAATGCCAATGAACCGTCTATAACATGAATTCATTCAATTTCTTCAAACAATAGAGTCCTCCAGCTTGTTTCGCATTTCTTATCGATAATATATTGGTTGTGTTCCAAGAAAAAGAGTACCCCCCATCATTTCGTCTAGTTAATAGTTCACCTCTTTTTGTTCCATGAACACATTTTGATATATTGATGGTGCAATTAACATATGTGGCTAGGCAAACTAGTATATTGATTAAATCAAACAAATTTAAACACCATTGAAAGACTAAATCAACTTACTTCCATCAACCAAAGCATCCATTCATCTTGGTTTGCATTTCGTGCTAATGTGAAGTTGTCTAATTCCAAAACAATGATTCTTTCATATCACCTCAAGCTAATTTGGCTCCTCTTATTGTTACAAGAAGTATTTTTCATGAAATGACCATGAAATTATCTTTTGTGTCTTTATTAATGGCTATATTCATTATGAAAACAATGCCAACGTACCTTCTATAACATGAATTCATTCAATTCCGTCAAACAATAAAGTCCTCCATCTTGTTTTCCATTTCTTATTGATAATATATTGGTTGCGTTACAAGATAAAAAGTACCTCCCATCACTTCTTCTAGTTAGCAGTTCACCTCTTTTGGTTTCAAGAACACATTTTGATATATTGATGATGCAATTAACATATGTGGCTAAACAAACTAGTATATAGATTAAATCAAACAAATTTAAACACCATTGAAACACTAAATCAACTTACTTCCATCAGCCAAAGCATCCATTCATCTTGGTTTGCATTTCGTGCTAATGTGAAGTTGCGTAATTCGAAAACAATGAGTCTTTCATATCACCTCAAGCTAATTAGGCTCCTCTTATTGTTACAAGAAGTATTTTTCATGCAATGACCACAAAATTATCTTTTGTCTGTTTACTAATGGCTATATTCATAACGAACCGTCTATAACATGAATTCATTCAATTCCTTCAAACAATAAAGTCCTCCATCTTGTTTTGCAGTTATTATTAATAATATATTGGTTGCGTTCCAAGATAAAAAGTACCTCCCATGATTTGTTCTAGTTAGAAGTTCACCTCTTTTGGTTCCAAGAACACATTTTGATATATTGATGATGCAATTAACATATGTGGCTAAACAAACTAGTATATTGATTAAATCAAACAAATTTAAACACCATTGAAACACTAAATCAACTTAGTTCCATCAACCAAAGCAGGCATTCTTATTGGTTTGCATTTCGTGCTAATGTGAAGTTGTGTAATTCCAAAACAATGAGACTTTCATATCACTTCAAGCTAATTAGGCTCCTCTTATTGTTACAAGAAGTATTTTTCATGAGATGAAAATGAAATTATCTTTTGTGCCTTTATTAATGGCTATATTCATAATGAAAACAATGCCAATGATCCGTCTATAACATGAATTCATTGAATTTCTTCAAACAATAGAGTCCTCCATCTTGTTTCGCATTTCTTATCGATAATATATTGGTTGTGTTCCAAGAAAAAGAGTACCCCCCGTCATTTCTTCCGGTTAGCAGTTCACCTCTTTTGGTTCCAAGAAAACATTTTGATATATTGATGATGCAATTAACATATCTGGCTAGGCAAACTAGTATATTGATTAAATCAAACAAATTTAAACACCATTGAAACACTAAATCAAGTTA
This sequence comes from Ceriops zippeliana, assembly GCA_037897445.1. Classification (NCBI taxonomy): domain Eukaryota; kingdom Viridiplantae; phylum Streptophyta; class Magnoliopsida; order Malpighiales; family Rhizophoraceae; genus Ceriops; species Ceriops zippeliana. Next base: position 9,652 of record JBAPLH010001380.1, on the reverse strand, counting down.
CTTCCATCAGCCAAAGCATCCATTCATCTTGGTTTGCATTTCGTGCTAATGTGAAGCTGTCTAATTCCAAAACAATGATTCTTTCATATCACCTCAAGCTAATTACTCTCCTCTTATTGTTAAAAGAAGCATTTTTCATGAAATGACCATGAAATTATCTTTTGTGTCTTTATTAATGGCTATATTCATTATGAAAACAATGCCAACGTACCGTCTATAACATGAATTCATTCAATTTCATCAAACAAGAGAGTCCTCCATCTTGTTTTCCATTTCTTATTGATAATATATTGGTTGCATTACAAGATAAAAAGTACCTCCCATCATTTCTTGTAGTTAGCAGTTCACCTCTTTTGGTTCCAAGAACACATTTTGATATATTGATGATGCAATTAACATATGTGGCTAAACAAACTAGTATATTGGTTAAATCAAACAAATTTAAACACCATTGAAACACTAAATCAACTTACTTCCATCAGCCAAAGTGGCCATTCATCTTGGTTTGCATTTCGTGCTAATATGAAGTTGTGTAATTCCAAAACAATGAGTCTTTCATATCACCTCAAGCTAATTAGGCTCCTCTTGTTGTTACAAGAAGTATTTTTCATGCAATGACCACAAACTTATCTTTTGTCTGTTTATTAATGGCTATATTCATAATGAAAACAATGCCAATGAACCGTCTACAACATGAATTCATTCAATTCCATCAAACAATAAAGTCCTCCATCTTGTTTCGCATTTCTTATTGATAATATATTGGTTGTGTTCCAAGAAAAAGAGTTCCCTCCATCATTTGTTCTAGTTAGCAGTTCACCTCTTTTGGTTCCAAGAACACATTTTGATATATTGATGATGCAATTAACATATGTGGCTAGACAAACTAGTATATTGATTAAATCAAACAAATTTAAACACCATTGAAACACTAAATCAACATACTTCTATCAGCCAAAGCATCCATTCATCTTGGTTTGCATTTCGTGCTAATGTGAAGTTGTGTAATTCCAAAACAATGAGTCTTTCATATCACCTCAAGCTAATTAGGCTCCTCTTATTGTTACAAGAAGTATTTTTCATGAAATGACCATGAAATTATCTTTTGTGCCTTTATTAATGGCTATATTCATTATGAAAACAATGCCAATGAACCGTCTATAACATGAATTCTTTCAATTTCTTCAAACAATAGACTCCTCCATCTTGTTTCGCATTTCTTATCGATAATATATTGGTTGTGTTCCAAGAAAAAGAGTACCCCGCATCATTTCTTCTGGTTAGCAGTTCACCTCTTTTGGATCCAAGAACACATTTTGATATATTGATGATGCAATTAACATATGTGGCTAAACAAACTAGTATATTGATTAAATCAAACAAATTTAAACAGCATTTTAACACTAAATCAACTTAGTTCCATCGACTAAAGCACGCATTCGTATTGGTTTGCATTTCGTGCTAATGTGAAGTTGTGTAATTCCAAAACAATGAGACTTTCATGTCAGCTCAAGCTAATTAGGCTCTTTTTATTGTTACAAGAAGTATTTTTCATGAAATGAAAATGAAATTATCTTTTGTGCCTTTATTAATGGCTATATTCAATATGAAAACAAAGATTTTGAAATTAACACTTGTGCCTAAACTACTAACAATATTCATTAAAACAAACCATTCTAAACCCTATTAACACTATAAATGTGTTTACTTCCACCAATCGAAGAATTCATTCATCTTGGTTTGCATTTCATAATATTGTTTTGTAGTTTCATTCGAAAATAGTGAGACATTCAATGTGCCTGCAGCTAATTACTCTCTTTCTGTTCCAAAGACTATTTTTCATTCAATGACCATGAAATTGTCGTTTGTGTCATACTTAACGACTATATTAATTGTAAAATCAATATCTATGAACCATCTATACCATGAATTCTTTCAATTCCAACAAACAATGGAGTCCCTGATCTTGATTTGCTTTTCTTATTGATATTAATTGGTTGAAATATAAAATAAAGAGTCTGTCCCATCATTTCTTCTTAGCAAGGATCCTTTTTTGCTTACAAACACACTTTTTGATACAAAGATCATGAAATTAACACTTATGCCTAAACTACTAACTATATTCATTACAACAAACAATTCTAAACTCTATTAACACTCTAAATGTGTTTACTTCCACCAATCGAAGAATTCATTCATCTTGGTTTGCATTTTGTACAATTGTTAAGTAGTTTCATTCAAAAATAATGAGACATTCAATGCGCCTCCAGCTAATTACACTCTTCTTTCTGTTCCAAAGACTATTTTTCATTCAATGACCATGAAATTACCATTTGTGTCATACTTATTCAATATATTAATTGTGAAATCAATATCCATGAACCATCTATACCACGAATTCTTTCAATTCTGAAAAACAATGGAGTCCTTGATCTTGATTTGCTTTTCTTATTGATATTAATTGGTTCAAATACAAAATAAAGAGTCCGTCCCATCATTTTTACTTAGCAAGTACCCTTTTTTGTCTACAAACACACTTTTTGATACAAAGATGATGAAATTCACACTTGTGCCTAAACAACTAAGTATATTCATTAAAACAAACCATTCTAAACCCTATTAACACTCTAAATATGTTTACTTCCACCAATCGAAGAATTCATTCATCTTGATTTGCATTTCGTACTATTGTTAAGTAGTTTCATTCAAAAATAATGAGACATTCAATGCGCCTCCAGCTAATTACACTTCTCTTTCTGTTCCAAAGACTATTTTTCATTCAATGAGCATGAAATTATTGTTTGTTTCATACTTAACGACTATATTAATTGTGAAATCATTATCCATGAACCATCTATACCATGAATTCTTTCAATTCCAACAAACAATGGAGTCCCTGATCTTGATTTGCTTCTCTTATTGATATTAATTGGTTGAAATACAAAATAAAGAGTCCGTCCCATGATTTCTTCTTAGCAAGTATCCTTTTTTGTTTACAAACACACTTTTTGATACAAAGATCATGAAATTAACACTTGTGCCTAAACTACTAACTATATTGATTGAAACAAACCATTCTAAACCCTATTAACACTTTAAATGTGTTTACTTCCACCAATCGAAGAATTCATCCATCTTGGTTTACATTTCGTACTATTGTTAAGTAGTTTCATTCAAAAATAATGAGACATTCAATGTGCTTCCAGCTAAGTGCACTTCTCTTTCTGTTCCAAAGACTATTTTTCATTCAACGACCATGAAATTATCGTTTGTGACATAGTTAACTACTATATTAATTGTGAAATCAATATCCATTAACCATCTATACCATGAGTTCTTTCAATTCCAACAAACAATGGAGTCGCTGATCTTGATTTGCTTTTGTTCATGATATTAATTGGTTGAAATACAAAATAAAGAGTCCGTCCCATCAATTCTACTTAGCAAGTATCCTTTTTTGTCTACAAACACACTTTTTGATACACAGATCATGAAATTAACACTTGTGCCTAAACTACTAAGTATATTCATTAAAACATACCATTATAAACCCTATTAACACTCTAAATGTGTTTACTTCCACCAATCGAAGAATTCATTCATCTTGGTTTGCATTTTGTACAATTGTTAAGTAGTTTCATTCAGAAATAATGAGACATTCAATGCGCCTCCAGCTAATTACACTCTTCTTTCTGTTCCAAAGACTATTTTTCATTCAATGACCATGAAATTATCGTTTGTGTCATACTTATTGAATATATTAATTGTGAAATCAATATCCATGAACCATCTATACCATGAATTCTTTCAATTCCAACAAACAATGGAGTCGCTGATCTTGATTTGCTTTTCTTATTGATATTAATTGGTTTAAATACAAAATAAAGAGTTGGTCCCATCATTTCAACTTAGCAAGTATCCTTTTTTTCTACAAACACACTTTTTGATACAAAGATCATGAAATTAACACTTGTGCCTAAACTACTAACTATATTCATTAAAACAAACCATTCTAAACCCTATTAACACTCTAAATGTGTTTACTTCCACCAATCGAAGAATTCATTCATCTTGGTTTGCATTTTGTACAATTGTTAAGTAGTTTCATTCAGAAATAATGAGACATTCAATGCGCCTCCAGCTAATTACACTCTTCTTTCTGTTCCAAAGACTATTTTTCATTCAATGACCATGAAATTATCGTTTGTGTCATACTTATTGAATATATTAATTGTGAAATCAATATCCATGAACCATCTATACCATGAATTCTTTCAATTCCAACAAACAATGGAGTCCCTGATGTTGATTTGCTTTTCTTATTGATATTAATTGGTTGAAATACAAAATAAAGTGTCTGTCCCATCATTTCTTCTTAGCAAGTATCCTTTTTTGTTTACAAACACATTTTTTGATATAAAGATCATGAAATTAACACTTGTGTGTAAACTACTAATTATATTCATTGAAACAAACCATTCTAAACCCTATTAACACTCTAAATGTGTTTACTTCCACCAATCGAAGAATTCATTCATCTTGGCTTGCATTTCGTCCTATTGTTAAGTAGTTTCATTCAAAAATAATGAGACATTCAATGCGCGCTTCTAGTCAGGTACACTTCTCTTTCTGTTCCAAAGACTATTTTTCATTCAATGACCATGACATTATCGTTTGTGTCATAGTTAACTACTATATTAATTGGGAAATCAATATCCATTAACCATCTATACCATGAGTTCTTTCAATTCCAACAAACAATGGAGTCGCTGATCTTGATTTGCTTTTGTTCATGATATTAATTGGTTGAAATACAAAATAAAGAGTCCGTCCCATCATTTCTACTTAGCAAGTATCCTTTTTTGTCCACAAACACACTTTTTGATACAAACATCATGAAATTAACACTTGTGCCTAAACTAACAAGTATATTCATTAAAACAAACAATTCTAAACCCTATTAACACTCTAAATGTGTTTACTTCCACCAATCGAAGAATTCATTCATCTTTGTTTGCATTTTGTACAATTGTTAAGTAGTTTCATTCAAAAATAATGAGACATTCAATGCGCCTCCAGCTAATTACACTCCTCTTTCTGTTCCAAAGACTATTTTCTCATTCAATGACCATGAAATTATCGTTTGTGTAATACTTAACGGCTATATTAATTGTCAAATCAATATCCATAAACCATATATTCCATGAATTCCTTCAATTCCGACAAACAATGGAGTCCCTGATCTTGATTTGCTTTACTTATTGATATTAATTGGTTGAAACACAAAATGAAGAGTTCGTCCCATCATTTCAGCTTAGCAAGTATCCTTTTTTGTCTACAAACACACTTTTTGATACAAAGATCTTGAAATTAACACTTGTGCCTAAACTACTAACAATATTCATTAAAACAAACCATTCTAAACCCTATTAACACTCTAAATGTGTTTACCTCCACCAATTGAAGAATTCATTCATCTTGGTTTGCATTTCGTACTATTGTTAATTAGTTTCATTCAAAAATAGTGAGACATTCAATGCGCCTGCAGCTAATTACTCTCTTTCTGTTCCAAAGAATATTTTTCATTCAATGACCTTGAAATTATTGTTTGTGTCATACATAACGACTATATTAATTGTAAAATCAATATCTATGAACCATCTATACCATGAATTCTTTCAAATCCAACAAACAATGGAGTCCCTGATCTTGATTTGCTTTTCTTATTGATATTAATTGGTTGAAATACAAAATAAAGAGTCCGTCCCATCATTTCTTCTTAGCAAGTATCCTTTTTTGTTTACAAACACACTTTTTGATACAAAGATCATGAAATTAACACTTGTGTGTAAACTACTAACTATATTCATTGAAACAAACCATTCTAAACCCTATTAACACTCTAAATGTGTTTACTTCCACCAATCGAAGAATTCATTCATCTTGGCTTGCATTTTGTCCTATTGTTAAGTAGTTTCAGTCAAAAATAATGAGACATTCAGTGCACGCTTCTAGCTAAGTACACTTCTCTTTCTGTTCCAAAGACTATTTTTCATTCAATGACCATGAAATTATCGTTTGTGTCATACTTAACGACTATATTAATTGTGAAATCAATATCCATTAACCATCTATACCATGAGTTCTTTCAATTCCAACAAACAATGGAGTCGCTGATCTTGATTTGCTTTTGTTCATGATATTAATTAGTTGAAATACAAAATAAAGAGTCCATCCCATCATTTCAACTTAGCAAGTATCCTTTTTTGTCTACAAACACACTTTTCGATACAAAGATCATGAAATTAACACTTGTGCCTAAACTACTAAGTATATTTATTAAAACAAACCATTCTAAACCCTATTCACACTCTAAATGAGTTTACTTCCACCAATCGAAGAATTCATTCATCTTGGTTTGCATTTCGTACTATTGTTAAGTAGTTTCATTCAAAAATAGTGAGACATTCAATGTGCCTCTAGCTAATTACTCTCTTTCTGTTCCAAAGACTATTTTTCATTCAATGACCATGAAATTATTGTTTGTGTCATACTTAACGACTATATTAATTGTGAAATCAATATCCATGAACCATCTATACCATGAATTCTTTCAATTCCAACAAACAATGGAGTCCCTGATCTTGATTTGCTTTTCTTATTGATATTAATTGGTGGAAATATAAAATAAAGAGTCCCTCCCATCATTTCTTCTTAGCAAGTATCCTTTTTTGTTTACAAACACACTTTTTGATACAAAGATCATGAAATTAACACTTATGCCTAAACTACTAACTATATTCATTACAACAAACAATTCTAAACTCTATTAACACTCTAAATGTGTTTACTTCCACCAATCGAAGAATTCATTCATCTTGGTTTGCATTTGGTACAATTGTTAAGTAGTTTCATTCAAAAATAATAAGACATTCAATGCGCTTCTAGCCAAGTACACTTCTCTTTCTATTCCAATGACTATTTTTCATTCAATGACCATGAAATTATCGTTTGTGTCATAGTTAACTACTATATTAATTGTGAAATCAATATCCATTAACCATCTATACCATGAGTTCTTTCAATTCCAACAAACAATGGAGTCGCTGATCTTGATTTGCTTTTGTTCATGATATTAATTGGTTGAAATACAAAATAAAGAGTCCGTCCCATCATTTCAACTTAGCAAGTATCCTTTTTTGTCTACAAACACACTTTTCGATACAAAGATCATGAAATTAACACTTGTGCCTAAACTACTAAGTATATTTATTAAAACAAACCATTCTAAACCCTATTAACACTCTAAATGAGTTTACTTCCACCAATCGACGAATTCATTCATCTTGGTTTGCATTTCGTACTATTGTTAAGTAGTTTCATTCAAAAATAGTAAGACATTCAATGCGCCTCCAGCTAATTACTCTCTTTCTGTTCCAAAGACTATTTTTCATTCAATGACCATGAAATTATTGTTTGTGTCATACTTAATGACTATATTAATTGTGAAATCAATATCCATGAACCATCTATACCATGAATTCTTTCAATTCCAACAAACAATGGAGTCCCTGATCTTGATTTGCTTTTCTTATTGATATTAATTGGTTTAAATACAAAATAAAGAGTTCGTCCCATCATTTCAACTTAGCAAGTATCCTTTTTTGTCTACAAACACACTTTTTGATACAAAGATCATGAAATTAACACTTATGCCTAAACTACTAACTATATTCATTACAACAAACAATTCTAAACTCTATTAACACTCTAAATGTGTTTACTTCCACCAATCGAAGAATTTAATGATCTTGGTTTGCATTTCGTACTATTGTTAAGTAGTTTCATTATAAAATAATAAGACATTCAATGCGCCTCCAGCTAATTACACTCTTCTTTCTGTTTCAAAGACTATTTTTCATTCAATGACCATGAAATTATCGTTTGTGTCATACTTATTGAATATATTAATTGTGAAATCAATATCCATGCACGATCGATACCATGAATTCTTTCAATTCCAACAAAGAATGGAATGGCTGATCTTGATTTGCTTTTCTTATTGATATTAATTGGTTGAAATATAAAATAAAGAGTCTGTCCCATCATTTCTTATTAGCAAGTATCCTTTTTTGTCTACAAACACACTTTTTGATACAAAGATCATGAAATTCACACTTGTGCCTAAACTACTAAATATATTCATTAAAACATAACCATTCTAAATACTATTAACACTCTAAATGTGTTTACTTCCACCAATCGAAGAATTCATTCATCTTGGTTTGCATTTTGTACAATTGTTAAGTCGTTTCATTCAAAAATAATGACACATTCAATTCCCCTCCAGCTAATTACACTCCTCTTTCTGTTCCAAAGACTATTTTTCATTCAATGACCATGAAATTATCTTTTGTGTCATACTTAACGACTATATTAATTGTAAAATCAATATCTATGAACCATCTATACCATGAATTCTTTCAATTCCAACAAACAATGGAGTCTCTGATCTTGATTTGCTTTTCTTATTGATATTAATTGGTTGAAATACAAAATAAAGAGTCTGTCCCATCATTTCTTATTAGCAAGTATCCTTTTTTGTCTACAAACACACTTTTTGATACAAAGATCTTGAAATTAACACTTGTGCCTAAACTACTAACAATATTCATTAAAACAAACCATTCTAAACCCTATTAACACTATAAATGTGTTTACTTCCACCAATCGAAGAATTCATTCATCTTGGTTTGCATTTTGTACTATTGTTTTGTAGTTTCATTCGAAAATAGTGAGACATTCAATGCGCCTGCAGCTAATTAATCTCTTTCTGTTCCAAAGACTATTTTTCATTCAATGACCATGAAATTGTCGTTTGTGTCATACTTAACGACTATATTAATTGTAAAATCAATATCTATGAACCATCTATACCATGAATTCTTTCAATTCCAACAAACAATGGAGTCCCTGATCTTGATTTGCTTTTCTTATTGATATTAATTGGTTGAAATATAAAATAAAGAGTCTGTCCCATCATTTCTTCTTAGCAAGTATCCTTTTTTGTTTACAAACACACTTTTTGATACAAAGATCATGAAATTAACATTTATGCCTAAACTACTAACTATATTCATTACAACAAACAATTCTAAACTCTATTAACACTCTAAATGTGTTTACTTCCACCAATCGAAGAATTCATTCCTCTGGGTTTGCATTTTGTACAATTGTTAAGTAGTTTCATTCAAAAATAATGAGACATTCAATGCGCCTCCAGCTAATTACACTCTTCTTTCTGTTCCAAACAATGGAGTCGCTGATCTTGATTTGCTTTTGTTCATGATATTAATTGGTTGAAATACAAAATAAAGAGTCCGTCCCATCATTTCAACTTAGCAAGTATCCTTTTTTGTCTACAAACACACTTTTCGATACAAACATCATGAAATTAACACTTGTGCCTAAACTACTAAGTATATTTATTAAAACAAACCATTCTAAACCCTATTCACACTCTGAATGAGTTTACTTCCACCAATCGAAGAATTCATTCATCTTGGTTTGCATTTCGTACTATTGTTAAGTAGTTTCATTCAAAAAATAGTGAGACATTCAATGTGCCCTCCAGCTAATTACTCTCTTTCTG
>JBAPLH010001379.1:0-51946 GCA_037897445.1 Ceriops zippeliana | reverse complement strand
CGTGGACCATTAATTACATGAATTCATTCAATTTAACAAACAATTCAGTCCTTGATTTTGAATTGCATTTCTTATTGATATTATTTGCTGAAAAAACAAAATGAGAGAGTTGCTCCAATCATTTTTGGTTAACAAGCCACTTCTTTTGATTCCAAACACACTTTTTGATACATTGATCATGAAATATAACACATGTGCCTAAACAAACCTAGTATATTAAATTGATTCAAACAAGTATAAACACCAATAAATATCCAAATCTATTTAAAAATCCACAGGCAAAAGGTGCCATTCATCAGGGTTAGCATTTCGTACAAATGTTAACTTGTTTAATTCCTTAATAATGACAATTTCTAATCTCCTAATGTTAATTAGGCTCCTCTTGTTGTTACCAGGACTATTTTTCATGCAATAACCTTGAAATTAACATTTGTTTCTTTCTTAATAACTATATTCATTTTGAAAAAAATGCCCATGGACCATCAATTACATGAATTCATTCAATTTAACAAACAATTCAGTCCTTGATTTTGAATTGCATTTCCTTTTGATATTATTTGTTGAATTCAAAATTAGAGAGTTGCTCCAATCATTTTTGGTTAACAAGCCTCTTCTTTTGATTCCAAACATACTTTTTGATCCATTGATCTTGAAGTATAACACATGTGGCTAATCAACCTAGTATATTAATTGATTCAAACAAGTATAAACACTAATAAAAATCAAAATCCATTTAAATCCATTGGCAAAAGGTGCCATTCATCTGGGTTTGCATTTTGTACAAATGTTTTCTGGTTTAATTCCTAAATAATGAGAATTTCTAATCACCTCATGTTAATTAGGCTCCTCTTGTTGTTACCAGGACTATTTTTCGTGCAATAACCTTTAAATTAACTTTTGTTTCTTTCTTAAAAACTATATTCATTTTGAAAAAAATACCTGTGGACCATCAATTACATGAATCCGTTCAATTTAACAAACAATTCAGTCCTTGATTTTGAATTGCATTTCTTATTGATATTAATTGTAGAATTCAAAATTAAAGAGTTGCTCCAATCATTTTTGGTTAACAAGCCTATTGTTTTGATTCCAAACACACTTTGTGATACATTGATCATGAAATATAACACATGTCGCTAAACAACCTAGTATATTAATTGATTCAAACAAGTATAAACACCAATAAAAATCCAAATCTATTTAAATCCACAGGCAAAAGGTGCCATTCATCAGGATTTGCATTTCGTACAAATGTTAACTGGTTTAATTCCTAAATAATGACAATTTCTAATCACCTAATGATAATTAGGCCCCTCTTGTTGTTACCAGGACTATTTTTCATGCAATAACTTTGAAATTTACCTTTATTTCTTTCTTAATAACTAGATTCATTTTGAAAAAAATGCCCGTGCACCATCAATTACATGAATTCATTCAATTTAACAAATAATTCAGTCCTTGATTTTGAATTGCATTTCTTATTGATATTATTTGTTGAATTCAAAATTAGAGAGTTGCTCCGATCATTTTTGGTTAACAAGCCTCTTCTTTTGATTCCAAACACACTTTTTGATACATTGATCGTGAAGTATAACACATGTGGCTAAACAACCTAGTATATTAATTGATTCAAACAAGTATAAACACTAATAAAAATCCAAATCCGTTTAAATCCATTGGCAAATGGTGCCATTCATCTAGGTTTGCATTTCGAACAAATGTTTTCTGGTTTAATTCCTAAATAATGAGAATTTCTAATCACCTCACGTTAATTAGGCTCCTCTTGTTGTTACCAGGAATATTTTTCGTTCAATAACCTTTAAATTAACGTTTGTTTCTTTCTTAATAACTATATTCATTTTGAAAAAAATACCCGTGGACCATCAATTACATGAATCCGTTCAATTTCACAAACAATTCAGTCCTTGATTTTGAATTGCATTTCTTCTTTATATTATTTGTTGAATTCAAAATTAGAGAGTTGCTCCAATCATTTTTGGTTAACAAGCCTCTTCTTTTGATCCCAAACATACTTTTTGATCCATTGATCATGATGTATAACGCATGTGGCTAAACAACCTAGTATATTAATTGATTCAAACAAGTATAAACACTAATAAAAATCAAAATCCATTTAAATCCATTGGCAAAAGGTGCCATTCATCTGGGTTTGCATTTCGTACAAATGTTTTCTGGTTTAATTCCTAAATAATGAGAATTTCTAATCACCTCATGTTAATTAGGCTCCTCTTGTTGTTATCAGGACTATTTTTGATGCAATAACCTTGAAATTAACTTTTTTTACTCTCTTCATAACAATATTCATTTTGGAAAAAATACACGTGGACCATCAATTACATGAATTCATTCAATTTAAAAAACAATTCAGTCCTTGATTTTGAATAGCATTTCTTATTGATATTAATTGTTGAATTCAAAATTAAATAGTTGCTCCCATCATTTTTGGTTAACAAGCGTCTTCTTTTGATTCCAAACACATTTTTTTATACATTGATCATGAAATATAACACATGTGGCAAAACAACCTAGTATATTAATTGATTCAAACAAGTATAAACACCAATAAAAATCCAAATCTATTTAAATCCACAGGCAAAAGGTGCCATTCATCAGGGTTAGCTTTTCGTACAAATGTTAACTAGTTTAATTCCTAAATAATGACAATTTCTAATCTCCTAATGTTAATTAGGCTCCTCTTGTTGTGACCAGGACTATTTTTCATGCAATAAGCTTGAAATTAACTTTTTTTTCTTTCTTAATAACTATATTCATTTTGAAAAAAATGCACGTGGACCATCAATTACATGAATTCATTCAATTTAACAAACAATTCAGTCCTTGATTTTGAATTGCATTTCTTATTGATATTATTTGTTGAATTCAAAATTAGAGAGTTGCTCCCACATCATTTTTTGGTTAACAAGCCTCTTCTTTTGATTCCAAACACACTTTTTGATACATTGATCGTGAAGTATAACACGTGTGGCTAAACAACCTAGTATATTAATTGATTCAAACAAGTATAAACACCAATAAAAATCCAAATCTATTTAAATCCACAGGCAAAAGGTGCCATTCATCAGGGATAGCATTTCGTACAAATGTTAACTGGTTTAATTCCTAAATAATGACAATTTCTAATCTCCTAATGTTAATTAGGCTCCTCTTGTTGTGACCAGAACTATTTTTCATGCAATAACCTTGAAATTAACTTTTGTTTCTTTCTTAATAACTATAATCATTTTGAAAAAAATGCCCGTGGACCATCAATTACATGAATTCATTCAAGTTAAAATTAAATTCAGTCCTTGATTTTGAATTGCATTTCTTATTGATATTAATTGTAGAATTCAAAATTAAAGAGTTGCTCCCATCATTTTTGGTTAACAAGCCTCTTCTTTTGATTCCAAACTTACATTTTGATCCATTCATCTTGAAATATAACACATGGGGTTAAACAACCGAGTATATTAATTGATTCAAACAAGTATAAACACCAATAAAAATCCAAATCTATGTAAATCCACAGGAAAAAGGTGCTATTCATTAGGGTTAGCATTTCGTACAAATGTTAACTAGTTTAATTCCTAAATAATGACAATTTCTAATCTCCTAATGTTAATTAGGCTCCTCTTGTTGTGACCAGGACTATTTTTCATGCAATAACCTTGAAATTAACTTTTGTTTCATTCTTAATAACTATATTCATTTTGAAAAAAATGCACGTGGACCATCAATTACATGAATTCATTCAAGTTAACATTAAATTCAGTCCTTGATTTTGAATTGCATTTCTTATTGATATTAATTGTAGAATTCAAAATTAAAGAGTTGCTCCAATCATTTTTGGTTAACAAGCCTATTGTTTTGATTCCAAACACACTTTTTGATACATTGATCATGAAATATAACACATGTCGCTAAACAACCTAGTATATTAATTTATTCAAACAAGTATAAACACCAATAAAAATCCAAATCTATTTAAATTCACAGGCAAAAGGTGCCATTCATCAGAATTTGCATTTTGTACAAATGTTAACTGGTTTAATTCCTAAATAATGACAATTTCCAATCACCTAATCATAATTAGGCTCCTCTTGTTGTTACCAGGACTATTTTTCATGCAATAACTTTGAAATTAACTTTTATTTCTTTCTTAATAACTATATTCATTTTGAAAAAAATGCCCGTGCACCATCAATTACATGAATTCATTCAATTTAACAAATAATTCAGTCCTTGATTTTGAATTGCATTTCTTATTGATATTATTTGTTGAATTCAAAATTAGAGAGTTGCTCCCATCATTTTTGGTTAACAAGCCTCTTCTTTTGATTCCAAACACACTTTTTGATACATTGATCGTGAAGTATAACACATGTGGCTAAACAACCTAGTATATTAATTGATTCAAACAAGTATAAACACCAATAAAAATCCAAATCTATTTAAATCCATAGGCAAAAGGTGTCATTCATTAGGGTTAGCATTTCGTACAAATGTTAACTAGTTTAATTCCTAAATAATGACAATTTCTAATCTCCTAATGTTAATTAGGCTCCTTTTGTTGTGACCAGGACTATTTTTCATGCAATAACCTTGAAATTAACTTTTGTTTCATTCTTAATAACTATATTCATTTTGAAAAAAATGCCCGTGCACCATCAATTACATGAATTCATTCAAGTTAACATTAAATTCAGTCCTTGATTTTGAATTGCATTTCTTAGTGATATTAATTGTAGAATTCAAAATTAAAGAGTTGCTCCAATCATTTTTGGTTAACAAGCCTATTGTTTTGATTCCAAACACACTTTTTGATACATTGATCATGAAATATAACACATGTCGCTAAACAACCTAGTATATTAATTGATTCAAACAAGTATAAACACCAATAAAAATCCAAATGTATTTAAATCCACAGGCAAAAGGTGCCATTCATCAGGATTTGCATTTCGTACAAATGTTAACTGGTTTAATTCCTAAATAATGACAATTTCTAATCACCTAATGATAATTAGGCTCCTCTTGTTGTTACCAGGACTATTTTTCATGCAATAACTTTGAAATTAACTTTTATTTCTTTCTTAATAACTATATTCATTTTGAAAAAAATGCCAGTGCACCATCAATTACATGAATTCATTCAATTTAACAAATAATTCAGTCCTTGATTTTGAATTGCATTTCTTATTGATATTATTTGTTGAATTCAAAATTAGAGAGTTGCTCCCATCATTTTTGGTTAACAAGCCTCTTCTTTTGATTCCAAACTTACTTTTTGATCCATTTATCTTGAAATATAACACATGGGGTTGAACAACCGAGTATATTAATTGATTCAAACAAGTATAAACAACAATAAAAGTCCAAATCTATGTAAATCCACAGGAAAAAGGTGCTATTCATCAGGGTTTGCATTTCGTACAAATGTTAACTCGTTTCATTCCTAAATAATGACAATTTCTAATCACCTAATGATAATTAGGCTCCTCTTGTTGTTACCAGGACTATTTTTCATGCAATAACTTTGAAATTAACTTTTATTTCTTTCTTAATAACTATATTCATTTTGAAAAAAATGCCCGTGCACCATCAATTACATGAATTCATTCAAGTTAACATTAAATTCAGTCCTTGATTTTGAATTGCATTTCTTATTGATATTAATTGTAGAATTCAAAATTAAAGAGTTGCTCCAATCATTTTTGGATAACAAGCCTATTGTTTTGATTCCAAACACACTTTTTGATACATTGATCATGAAATATAACACATGTCGCTAAACAACCTAGTATATTAATTGATTCAAACAAGTATAAACACCAATAAAAATCCAAATCTATTTAAATCCACAGGCAAAAGGTGCCATTCATCAGGATTTGCATTTCGTAAAAATTTTAACTGGTTTCATTCCTAAATAATGACAATTTCTAATCACCTAATGATAATTAGGCCCCTCTTGTTGTTACCAGGACTATTTTTCATGCAATAACTTTGAAATTTACCTTTATTTCTTTCTTAATAACTAGATTCATTTTGAAAAAAATGCCCGTGCACCATCAATTACATGAATTCATTCAATTTAACAAATAATTCAGTCCTTGATGTTTGAATTGCATTTCTTATTGATATTATTTGTTGAATTCAAAATTAGAGAGTTGCTCCCATCATTTTTGGTTAACAAGCCTCTTCTTTTTTTGATTCCAAACACACTTTTTGATACATTGATCGTGAAGTATAACACATGTGGCTAAACAACCTAGTATATTAATTGATTCAAACAAGTATAAACACCAATAAAAATCCAAATCTATTTAAATCCATAGGCAAAAGGTGTCATTCATTAGGGTTAGCATTTCGTACAAATGTTAACTAGTTTAATTCCTAAATAATGACAATTTCTAATCTCCTAATGTTAATTAGGCTCCTCTTGTTGTGACCAGGACTATTTTTCATGCAATAACCTTGAAATTAACTTTTGTTTCATTCTTAATAACTATATTCATTTTGAAAAAAATGCACGTGGACCATCAATTACATGAATTCATTCAAGTTAACATTAAATTCAGTCCTTGATTTTGAATTGCATTTCTTATTGATATTAATTGTAGAATTCAAAATTAAAGAGTTGCTCCAATCATTTTTGGTTAACAAGCCTATTGTTTTGATTCCAAACACACTTTTTGATACATTGATCATGAAATATAACACATGTCGCTAAACAACCTAGTATATTAATTGATTCAAACAAGTATAAACACCAATAAAAATCCAAATCTATTTAAATTCACAGGCAAAAGGTGCCATTCATCAGAATTTGCATTTTGTACAAATGTTAAACTGGTTTTAATTCCTAAATAATGACAATTTCCAATCACCTAATCATAATTAGGCTCCTCTTGTTGTTACCAGGACTATTTTTCATGCAATAACTTTGAAATTAACTTTTATTTCTTTCTTAATAACTATATTCATTTTGAAAAAAATGCCCGTGCACCATCAATTACATGAATTCATTCAATTTAACAAATAATTCAGTCCTTGATGTTGAATTGCATTTCTTATTGATATTATTTGTTGAATTCAAAATTAGAGAGTTGCTCCCATCATTTTTGGTTAACAAGCCTCTTCTTTTGATTCCAAACACACTTTTTGATACATTGATCGTGAAGTATAACACATGTGGCTAAACAACCTAGTATATTAATTGATTCAAACAAGTATAAACACCAATAAAAATCCAAATCTATTTAAATCCATAGGCAAAAGGTGTCATTCATTAGGGTTAGCATTTCGTACAAATGTTAACTAGTTTAATTCCTAAATAATGACAATTTCTAATCTCCTAATGTTAATTAGGCTCCTCTTGTTGTGACCAGGACTATTTTTCATGCAATAACCTTGAAATTAACTTTTGTTTCATTCTTAATAACTATATTCATTTTGAAAAAAATGCACGTGGACCATCAATTACATGAATTCATTCAAGTTAACATTAAATTCAGTCCTTGATTTTGAATTGCATTTCTTATTGATATTAATTGTAGAATTCAAAATTAAAGAGTTGCTCCAATCATTTTTGGTTAACAAGCCTATTGTTTTGATTCCAAACACACTTTTTGATACATTGATCATGAAATATAACACATGTCACTAAACAACCTAGTATATTAATTGATTCAAACAAGTATAAACACCAATAAAAATCCAAATCTATTTAAATTCACAGGCAAAAGGTGCCATTCATCAGAATTTGCATTTCGTACAAATGTTAACTGGTTTAATTCCTAAATAATGACAATTTCCAATCACCTAATGATAATTAGGCTCCTCTTGTTGTTACCAGGACTATTTTTCATGCAATAACTTTGAAATTAACTTTTATTTCTTTCTTAATAACTATATTCATTTTGAAAAAAATGCCCGTGCACCATCAATTACATGAATTCATTCAATTTAACAAATAATTCAGTCCTTGATTTTGAATTGCATTTCTTATTGATATTATTTGTTGAATTCAAAATTAGAGAGTTGCTCCCATCATTTTTGGTTAACAAGCCTCTTCTTTTGATTCCAAACACACTTTTTGATACATTGATCGTGAAGTATAACACATGTGGCTAAACAACCTAGTATATTAATTGATTCAAACAAGTATAAACACCATTAAAAATCCAAATCTATTTAAATCCACAGGCAAAAGGTGCCATTCATCAGGGTTAGCATTTCGTACAAATGTTAACTAGTTTAATTCCTAAATAATGACAATTTCTAATCTCCTAATGTTAATTAGGCTCCTCTTGTTGTGACCAGGACTATTTTTCATGCAATAACCTTGAAATTAACTTTTGTTTCTTTCTTAATAACTATATTCATTTTGAAAAAAATGCACGTGGACCATCAATTACATGAATTCATTCAATTTAACGAACAATTCAGTCCTTGATTTTGAATTGCATTTCTTATTGATATTATTTGTTGAATTCAAAATTAGAGAGTTGCTCCCATCATTTTTGGTTAACAAGCCTCTTCTTTTGATTCCAAACACACTTTTTGATACATTGATCATGAAGTATAACACATGTGGCTAAACAACCTAGTATATTAATTGATTCAAACAAGTATAAACACTAATAAAAATCCAAACCCATTTAAACCCATTGGCAAATGGTGCCATTCATCTGGGTTTGCATTTCCTACAAATGTTTTCTGGTTTAATTCCTAAATAATGAGAATTTCTAATCACCTCATGTTAATTAGGCTCCTCTTGTTGTTACCAGGACTATTTTTCATGCAATAAGTTTGAAATTAACTTTTATTTCTTTCTTAATAACTATATTCATTTTGAAAAAAATGCCCGTGGACCACCATTTACATGAATTCATTCAATTTAACAAGCAATTTAGTCCTTGATTTTGAATTGCATTTCTTATTGATATTATTTGTTGAATTCAAAATTAGAGAGTTGCTCCCATCATTTTTGGTTAACAAGTCTCTTCTTTTGATTCCAAACACACTTATTGATACATTGATCATGAAGTATAACACATGTGGCTAAACAACCTAGTATATTAATTGATTCAAACAAGTATAAACACCAATAAAAATCCAAATCTATTTAAATCCACAGGCAAAAGGTGCTATTCATCACGGTTTGCATTTCGTACAAATGTTAACAGGTTTAATTCCTAAATAATGACAATTTCTAATCACCTAATGTTAATTAGGCTCCTCTTGTTGTTACCAGGACTATTTTTCATGCAATAACCTTGAAGTTAACCTTTGTTCCTTTCTTAATAACTATATTCATTTTGAAAAAAATACCCATGGACCATCAATTACATGTATCTATTCAATTTAACAAACAATTCAGTCCTTGATTTTGAGTTGCATTTCTTCTTTATATTATTTGTTGAATTCAAAATTAAAGAGTTGCTCCCATCATTTTTCGTTAACAAGCCTCTTCTTTTGATTCCAAACACACTTTTTGATACATTGATCATGAAATATAACACATGTGGCTAAACAACCTAGTATATTAATTGATTCAAACAAGTATAAACACTAATAAAAATCCAAAACCCATTTAAACCCATTGGCAAAAGGTGCCATTCATCTGGGTTTGCATTTCGTACAAATGTTTTCTGGTGGTTTAATTCCTAAATAATGAGAATTTCTAATCACCTAATGTTAATTAGGCTCCTCTTGTTGTTACCAGGACTATTTTTCATGCAATAACCTTGAAGTTAACTTTTGTTCCTTTCTTAATAACTATATTCATTTTGAAAAAAAACCCGTGGACCATCAATTACATGTATCTATTCAATTTAACAAACAATTCAGTCCTTGATTTTGAGTTGCATTTCTTCTTTATATTATTTGTTGAATTCAAAATTAAAGAGTTGCTCCCATCATTTTTGGTTAACAAGCCTCCTCTTTTGATTCCAAACACACTTTTTGATACATTGATCATGAAATATAACACATGTGGCTAAACAACCTAGTATATCAATTGATTCAAACAAGTATAAACACCAATAAAAATCCAAATCTTTTTAAATCCACAGGCAAAAGGTGCCATTCATCAGGGTTTGTATTTCCTAGAAATGTTAACTGGTTTAATTCCTAAATAATGACAATTTCTAATCACCTAATGTTAATTAGGCTCCTCTTGTTGTTACCAGGACTATTTTTCATGCAATAACTTTGAAATTAACTTTTATTTCTTTCTTAATAACTATATTCATTTTGAAAAAAATGCCCGTGCACCATCAATTACATGAATTCATTCAAGTTAACATTAAATTCAGTCCTTGATTTTGAATTGCATTTCTTATTGATATTAATTGTAGAATTCAAAATTAAAGAGTTGCTCCAATCATTTTTGGATAACAAGCCTATTGTTTTGATTCCAAACACACTTTTTGATACATTGATCATGAAATATAACACATGTCGCTAAACAACCTAGTATATTAATTGATTCAAACAAGTATAAACACCAATAAAAATCCAAATCTATTTAAATCCACAGGCAAAAGGTGCCATTCATCAGGATTTGCATTTCGTAAAAATGTTAACTGGTTTCATTCCTAAATAATGACAATTTCTAATCACCTAATGATAATTAGGCCCCTCTTGTTGTTACCAGGACTATTTTTCATGCAATAACTTTGAAATTTACCTTTATTTCTTTCTTAATAACTAGATTCATTTTGAAAAAAATGCCCGTGCACCATCAATTACATGAATTCATTCAATTTAACAAATAATTCAGTCCTTGATTTTGAATTGCATTTCTTATTGATATTATTTGTTGAATTCAAAATTAGAGAGTTGCTCCCATCATTTTTGGTTAACAAGCCTCTTCTTTTGATTCCAAACACACTTTTTGATACATTGATCATGAAGTATAACACATGTGGCTAAACAACCTAGTATATTAATTGATTCAAACAAGTATAAACACCAATAAAAATCCAAATCTATTTAAATCCATAGGCAAAAGGTGTCATTCATTAGGGTTAGCATTTCGTACAAATGTTAACTAGTTTAATTCCTAAATAATGACAATTTCTAATCTCCTAATGTTAATTAGGCTCCTCTTGTTGTGACCAGGACTATTTTTCATGCAATAACCTTGAAATTAACTTTTGTTTCATTCTTAATAACTATATTCATTTTGAAAAAAATGCACGTGGACCATCAATTACATGAATTCATTCAAGTTTAACATTAAAATTCAGTCCTTGATTTTGAATTGCATTTCTTATTGATATTAATTGTAGAATTCAAAATTAAAAGAGTTGCTCCCAATCATTTTTGGTTAACAAGCCTATTGTTTTGATTCCAAACACACTTTTTGATACATTGATCATGAAATATAACACATGTCGCTAAACAACCTAGTATATTAATTGATTCAAACAAGTATAAACACCAATAAAAATCCAAATCTATTTAAATTCACAGGCAAAAGGTGCCATTCATCAGAATTTGCATTTCGTACAAATGTTAACTGGTTTAATTCCTAAATAATGACAATTTCCAATCACCTAATGATAATTAGGCTCCTCTTGTTGTTACCAGGACTATTTTTCATGCAATAACTTTGAAATTAACTTTTATTTCTTTCTTAATAACTATATTCATTTTGAAAAAAATGCCCGTGCACCATCAATTACATGAATTCATTCAATTTAACAAATAATTCAGTCCTTGATTTTGAATTGCATTTCTTATTGATATTATTTGTTGAATTCAAAATTAGAGAGTTGCTCCCATCATTTTTGGTTAACAAGCCTCTTCTTTTGATTCCAAACACACTTTTTGATACATTGATCGTGAAGTATAACACATGTGGCTAAACAACCTAGTATATTAAATTGATTTCAAACAAGTATAAACACATTAAAAATCCAAATCTATTTAAATCCACAGGCAAAAGGTGCCATTCATCAGGGTTAGCATTTCGTACAAATGTTAACTAGTTTAATTCCTAAATAATGACAATTTCTAATCACCTAATGTTAATTAGGCTCCTCTTGTTGTTACCAGGGACTATTTTTCATGCAATAACCTTGAAATTAACTTTTGTTTCTTTCTTAATAACTATATATCATTTTGAAAAAAAATGCACGTGGACCATCAATTACATGAATTCATTCAATTTAACGAACAATTCAGTCCTTGATTTTGAATTGCATTTCTTATTGATATTATTTATTGAATTCAAAATTAGAGAGTTGCTCCCCATCATTTTTGGTTAACAAGCCTCTTCTTTTGATTCCAAACACACTTTTTGATACATTGATCATGAAGTATAACACATGTGGCTAAACAACCTAGTATATTAATTGATTCAAACAAGTATAAACACACTAATAAAAATCCAAACCCATTTAAAACCCATTGGCAAAAGGTGCCATTCATCTGGGTTTGCATTTCCTACAAATGTTTTCTGGTTTAATTCCTAAATAATGAGAATTTCTAATCACCTCATGTTAATTAGGCTCCTCTTGTTGTTACCAGGACTATTTTTCATGCAATAAACCTTGAAATTAACTTTTATTTCTTTCTTAATAACTATATTCATTTTGAAAAAAATGCCCGTGGACCACAATTTACATGAATTCATTCAATTTAACAAGCAATTTAGTCCTTGATTTTGAATTGCATTTCTTATTGATATTATTTGTTGAATTCAAAATTAGAGAGTTGCTCCCATCATTTTTGGTTAACAAGTCTCTTCTTTTGATTCCAAACACACTTTTTGATACATTGATCATGAAGTATAACACATGTGGCTAAACAACCTAGTATATTAATTGATTCAAACAAGTATAAACACCAATAAAAATCCAAATCTATTTAAATCCACAGGCAAAAGGTGCTATTCATCACGGTTTGCATTTCGTACAAATGTTAACAGGTTTAATTCCTAAATAATGACAATTTCTAATCACCTAATGTTAATTAGGCTCCTCTTGTTGTTACCAGGACTATTTTTCATGCAATAACCTTGAAGTTTAACCTTTGTTTCTTTCTTAATAACTATATTCATTTTGAAAAAAAATACCCATGGACCATCAATTACATGTATCTATTCAATTTAACAAACAATTCAGTCCTTGATTTTGAGTTGCATTTCTTCTTTGATATTATTTGTTGAATTCAAAATTAAAGAGTTGCTCCCATCATTTTTCGTTAACAAGCCTCTTCTTTTGATTCCAAACACACTTTTTGATACATTGATCATGAAATATAACACATGTGGCTAAACAACCTAGTATATTAATTGATTCAAACAAGTATAAACACTAATAAAAATCCAAACCCATTTAAACCCATTGGCAAAAGGTGCCATTCATCAGGGTTTTGCATTTCGTACAAATGTTTTCTGGTTTAATTCCTAAATAATGAGAATTTCTAATCACCTAATGTTAATTAGGCTCCTCTTGTTGTTACCAGAACTATTTTTCATGCAATAACCTTGAAATTAACTTTTGTTTTCTTTCTTAATAACTATATTCATTTTGAAAAAAATACCCGTGGACCATCAATTACATGTATTCATTCAATTTAACAAACAATTCAGTCCTTGATTTTGAGTTGCATTTCTTCTTTATATTATTTGTTGAATTCAAAATTAAAGAGTTGCTCCCATCATTTTTGGTTAACAAGCCTCCTCTTTTGATTCCAAACACACTTTTTGATACATTGATCATGAAATATAACACATGTGGCTAAACAACCTAGTATATTAATTGATTCAAACAAGTATAAACACCAATAAAAATCCAAATCTTTTTAAATCCACAGGCAAAAGGTGCCATTCATCAGGGTTTGTATTTCCTAGAAATGTTAACTGGTTTAATTCCTAAATAATGACAATTTCTAATCACCTAATGTTAATTAGGCTCCTCTTGTTGTGACCAGGACTATTTTTCATGCAATAACTTTGAAATTAACTTTTGTTTCTTTCTTAATAACTATATTCATTTTGAAAAAAATGCCCGTGCACCATCAATTACATGTATTTCATTCAAGTTAACATTAAATTCAGTCCTTGATTTTGAATTGCATTTCTTATTTATATTAATTGTTGAATTCAAAATTAAAGAGTTGCTCCAATCATTTTTGGATAACAAGCCTATTGTTTTGATTCCAAACACACTTTTTTGATACATTGATCATGAAATATAACACATGTCGCTAAAACAACCTAGTATATTAATTGATTCAAACAAGTATAAACACACAAATAAAAATCCAAATCTTTTTAAATCCACAGGCAAAAGGTGCCATTCATCAGGGTTTGTATTTCCTAGAAATGTTAACTGGTTTAATTCCTAAATAATGACAATTTCTAATCACCTAATGTTAATTAGGCTCCTCTTGTTGTTACCAGGACTATTTTTCATGCAATAACCTTTGAAATTAACTTTTATTTCCTTTCTTAATAACTATATTCATTTTGAAAAAAAATGCCCGTGGACCATCAATTACATGAATTCATTCAATTTAACAAACAATTCAGTCCTTGATTTTGAATGGCATTTCTTATTGATATTATTTGTTGAATTCAAAATTAGAGAGTTGCTTCCATCATTTTTGGTTCACAAGCCTCTTCTTTTGATTCCAAACACACTTTTTGATACATTGATCGTGAAGTATAACACATGTGGCTAAACAACCTAGTATATTAATTGATTCAAACAAGTATAAACACCAATAAAAATCCAAATCTATTTAAATCCACAGGCAAAAGCTGCCATTCATCAGGGTTAGCATTTCGTACAAATGTTAACTAGTTTAATTCCTAAATAATGACAATTTCTAATCTCCTAATGTTAATTAGGCTCCTCTTGTTGTTACCAGGACTATTTTTCATGCAATAACCTTGAAATTAACTTTTATTTCATTCTTAATAACTATATTCATTTTGAAAAAAAAATGCACGTGGACCATCAATTACATGAATTCATTCAAGTTAACATTAAATTCAGTCCTTGATTTTGAATTGCATTTCTTATTGATATTAATTGTAGAATTCAAAATTAAAGAGTTGCTCCAATCATTTTTGGTTAACAAGCCTATTGTTTTGATTCCAAACACACTTTTTGATACATTGATCGTGAAGTATAACACATGTGGCTAAACAACCTAGTATATTAATTGATTCAAACAAGTATAAACACCAATAAAAATCCAAATCTATTTAAATCCATAGGCAAAAGGTGTCATTCATTAGGGTTAGCATTTCGTACAAATGTTAACTAGTTTAATTCCTAAATAATGACAATTTCTAATCACCTAATGATAATTAGGCCCCTCTTGTTGTTACCAGGACTATTTTTCATGCAATAACTTTGAAATTTACCTTTATTTCTTTCTTAATAACTAGATTCATTTTGAAAAAAATGCCCGTGCACCATCAATTACATGAATTCATTCAATTTAACAAATAATTCGGTCCTTGATTTTGAATTGCATTTCTTATTGATATTATTTGTTGAATTCAAAATTAGAGAGTTGCTCCCATCGTTTTTGGTTAACAAGCCTCTTCTTTTGATTCCAAACACACTTTTTGATACATTGATCGTGAAGTATAACACATGTGGCTAAACAACCTAGTATATTAATTGATTCAAACAAGTATAAACACCATTAAAAATCCAAATCTATTTAAATCCACAGGCAAAAGGTGCCATTCATCAGGGTTAGCATTTCGTACAAATGTTAACTAGTTTAATTCCTAAATAATGACAATTTCTAATCTCCTAATGTTAATTAGGCTCCTCTTGTTGTGACCAGGACTATTTTTCATGCAATAACCTTGAAATTAACTTTTGTTTCTTTCTTAATAACTATATTCATTTTGAAAAAAATGCACGTGGACCATCAATTAAATGAATTCATTCAATTTAACGAACAATTCAGTCCTTGATTTTGAATTGCATTTCTTATTGATATTATTTGTTGAATTCAAAATTAGAGAGTTGCTCCCATCATTTTTGGTTAACAAGCCTCTTCTTTTGATTCCAAACTTACTTTTTGATCCATTTATCTTGAAATATAACACATGGGGTTAAACAACCGAGTATATTAGTTGATTCAAACAAGTATAAACACCAATAAAAATCCAAATCTATGTAAATCCACAGGAAAAAGGTGCTATTCATCAGGGTTTGCATTTCGTACAAATGTTAACTCGTTTCATTCCTAAATAATGACAATTTCTAATCACCTAATGTTAATTAGGCTCCTCTTGTTGTTACCAGGACTATTTTTCATGCAATAACTTTGAAATTAACTTTTATTTCTTTCTTAATAACTATATTCCTTATGAAAAAAATGCCCGTGGACCATCAATTACATGAATTCGTTCAATTTAACAAACAATTCAGTCCTTAATTTTGAGTTGCATTTCTTCTTTATATTATTTCTTGAATTCAAAATTAAATAGTTGCTCCCATGATTTTTGGTTAACAAGCCTCTTCTTTCCATTCCAAACACACTTTTTGATACGTTGATCATGAAATATAACACATGTGGCTAAACAACCTAGTATATTAATTGATTCAAACAAGTATAAACACTAATAAAAATCCAAATCTATTTAAATCCACAGGCAAAAGGTGCCATTCATCAGGGTTTGCATTTCGTACAAATGTTAACTGGTTTCATTCCTAAATAATGACAATTTCTAATCACCTAATGTTAATTAGGCTCCTCTTGTTGTTACCAGGACTATTTTTCATGCAATAACTTTGAAATTAACTTTTGTTTCTTTCTTAATAACTATATTCATTATGAAAAAAATGCCCATGGACCATCAATTACATGAATTCATTCAATTTAACAAACAATTCAGTCCTTGATTTTGAGTTGCATTTGTTCTTTATATTATTTGTTGAATTCAAAATTAAAGAGTTGCTCCCATGATTTTTGGTTAACAAGCCTCTTCTTTTCATTCCAAACACACTTTTTGATACATTGATCATGAAATATAACACATGTGGCTAAACAACCAAGTATATTAATTGATTCAAACAAGTATAAACACCAATAAAAATCCAAATCTATTTAAATCCACAGGCAAAAGGTGCCATTCATCAGGGTTTGCATTTCGTACAAATGTTAACTGGTTTAATTCCTAAATGATGACAATTTCTAATCACCTAATGTTAATTAGGCTCCTCTTGTTGTTACCAGGACTATTTTTCATGCAATAACTTTGAAATTAACTTTTATTTCTTTCTTAATAACTATATTCATTTTGAAAAAAATGCCCGTGGACCATCAATTACATGAATTCATTCAATTTAACAAACAATAAAGTCCATGATTTTGAATTGCATTTCTTATTGATATTATTTGTTGAATTCAAAATTAGAGAGTTGCTCCCATCATTTTTGGTTAACAAGCCTCTTCTTTTGATTCAAAACACACTTTTTGATACATTGATCATGAAGTATATATAACACATGTGGCTAAACAACTTAGTATATTAATTGATTCAAACAAGTAGAAACACTAATAAAAATCGAAACCCATTTAAACCCATTGGCAAAAGGTGCCATTCATCAGGGTTTGCATTTCGTACAAATGTTAACTGGTTTAATTCCTAAATAATGACAATTTCTAATCACCTAATGTTAATTAGGCTCCTCTTGTTGTTACCAGGACTATTTTTCATGCAATAACCTTGAAGTTAACTTTTGTTCCCTTCTTAATAACTATATTCATTTTGAAAAAAATGCACGTGGACCATCAATTACATGAATTCATTCAATTTAACAAACAATAAAGTCCTTGATTTTCAATTGCATTTCTTATTGATATTATTTGTTGAATTCAAAATTAGAGAGTTGCTCCCATCATTTTTGGTTAACAAGCCTCTTCTTTTGATTCCAAACTTACTTTTTGATCCATTTATCTTGAAATATAACACATGGGGTTAAACAACCGAGTATATTAGTTGATTCAAACAAGTATAAACACCAATAAAAATCCAAATCTATGTAAATCCACAGGAAAAAGGGGCTATTCATCAGGGTTTGCATTTCGTACAAATGTTAACTCGTTTCATTCCTAAATAATGACAATTTCTAATCACCTAATGTTAATTAGGCTCCTCTTGTTGTTACCAGGACTATTTTTCATGCAATAACTTTGAAATTAACTTTTATTTCTTTCTTAATAACTATATTCCTTATGAAAAAAATGCCCGTGGACCATCAATTACATGAATTCATTCAATTTAACAAACAATTCAGTCCTTGATTTGTAATTGCATTTCTTATTGATATTATTTTTTGAATTCAAAATTAGAGAGTTGCTCCCATCATTTTTGGTTAACAAGCCTCTTCTTTTGATTCCAAACACACTTTTTGATACATTGATCATGAAGTATAACACATGTGGCTAAACAACCTAGTATATTAATTGATTCAAACAACTATAAACACTAATAAAAATCCAAATCCATTTAAACCCATTGGCAAAAGGTGCCATTCATCTGGGTTTGCATTTCGTACAAATGTTTTCTGGTTTAATTCTTAAATAATGAGAATTTCTAATCACCTCATGTTACTTAGGCTCCTCTTGTTGTTACCAGGACAATTTTTCATGCAATAACTTTGAAATTAACTTTTATTTCTTTCTTAATAACTATATTCATTTTGAAAAAAATGCCCGTGGACCATCAATTACATGAATTCGTTCAATTTAACAAACAATTCAGTCCTTAATTTTGAGTTGCATTTCTTCTTTATATTATTTCTTGAATTCAAAATTAAATAGTTGCTCCCATGATTTTTGGTTAACAAGCCTCTTCTTTCCATTCCAAACACACTTTTTGATACGTTGATCATGAAATATAACACATGTGGCTAAACAACCTAGTATATTAATTGATTCAAACAAGTATAAACACTAATAAAAATCCAAATCTATTTAAATCCACAGGCAAAAGGTGCCATTCATCAGGGTTTGCATTTCGTACAAATGTTAACTGGTTTAATTCCTAAATAATGACAATTTCTAATCACCTAATGTTAATTAGGCTCCTCTTGTTGTTACCAGGACTATTTTTCATGCAATAACTTTGAAATTAACTTTTATTTCTTTCTTAATAACTATATTCATTTTGAAAAAAATGCCCGTGGACCATCAATTACATGAATTCATTCAATTTAACAAACAATAAAGTCCATGATTTTGAATTGCATTTCTTATTGATATTATTTGTTGAATTCAAAATTAGAGAGTTGCTCCCATCATTTTTGGTTAACAAGCCTCTTTTTTTGATTCAAAACACACTTTTTGATACATTGATCATGAAGTATATATAACACATGTGGCTAAACAACTTAGTATATTAATTGATTCAAACAAGTAGAAACACTAATAAAAATCGAAACCCATTTAAACCCATTGGCAAAAGGTGCCATTCATCTGGGTTTGCATTTCGTACAAATGTTTTCTGGTTTAATTCCTAAATAATGAGAATTTCTAATCACCTCATGTTACTTAGGCTCCTCTTGTTGTTACCAGGACTATTTTTCATGCAATAACTTTGAAATTAACTTTTATTTCTTTCTTAATAACTATATTCATTATGAAAAAAATGCCCGTGGACCATCAATTACATGAATTCATTCAATTTAACAAACAATTGAGTCCTTGATTTTTAATTGCATTTCTTATTGATATTATTTGTTGAATTCAAAATTAGAGAGTTGCTCCCATCATTTTTGGTTAACAAGCCTCTTCTTTTGATTCCAAACACACTTTTTGATACATTGATCATGAAGTATAACACATGTGGCGAAACAACCTAGTATATTAAGTGATTCAAACAAGTATAAACACTAATAAAAATCCAAACCCATTTAAACCCATTAGCAAAAGGTGTCATTCATCTGGGTTTGCATTTCGTACAAATGTTTTCTGGTTTAATTCCTAAATAATGAGAATTTCTAATCACCTGATGTTAATTAAGCTCCTCTTGTTGTTACCAGGACTATTTTTCATGCAATAACCTTGAAATTAACTTTTGTTTCTTTCTTAATAACTATATTGATTTTGAAAAAAATACCCGTGGACCATCAATTACATGAATCCGTTCAATTTAACAAACAATTCAGTCCTTAATTTTGAGTTGCATTTCTTCTTTATATTATTTGTTGAATTCAAAATTAAAGAGTTGCTCCCATGATTTTTGGTTAACAAGCCTCTTCTTTTCATTCCAAACACACTTTTTGATACATTGATCATGAAATATAACACATGTGGCTAAACAACCAAGTATATTAATTGATTCAAACAAGTATAAACACCAATAAAAATCCAAATCTATTTAAATCCACAGGCAAAAGGTGCCATTCATCAGGCTTTGCATTTCGTACAAATGTTAACTGGTTTCATTCCTAAATAATGACAATTTCTAATCACCTAATGTTAATTAGGCTCCTCTTGTTGTTACCAGGACTATTTTTCATGCAATAACTTTGAAATTAACTTTTATTTCTTTCTTAATAACTATATTCATTTTGAAAAAAATGCCCGTGGACCATCAATTACAAGAATTCATTCAATTTAACAAACAATAAAGTCCTTGATTTTGAATTGCATTTCTTATTGATATTATTTGTTGAATTCAAAATTAGAGAGTTGCTCCCATCATTTTTGGTTAACAAGCCTCTTCTTTTGATTCCAAACTTACTTTTTGATCCATTTATCTTGAAATATAACACATGGGGTTAAACAACCGAGTATATTAATTGATTCAAACAAGTATAAACACCAATAAAAATCCAAATCTATTTATATCCACAGGAAAAAGGTGCTATTCATCAGGGTTTGCATTTCGTACAAATGTTAACTGGTTTCATTCCTAAATAATGACAATTTCTAATCACCTAATGTTAATTAGGCTCCTCTTGTTGTTACCAGAACTATTTTTCATGCAATAACTTTGAAATTAACTTTTATTTCTTTCTTAATAACTATATTCATTTTGAAAACAATGCCCGTGGACCATCAATTACATGAATTCATTCAATTTAACAAACAATAAAGTCCATGATTTTGAATTGCATTTCTTATTGATATTATTTGTTGAATTCAAAATTAGAGAGTTGCTCCCATCATTTTTGGTTAACAAGTCTCTTCTTTTGATTCCAAACACACTTATTGATACATTGATCATGAAGTATAACACATGTGGCTAAACAACCTAGTATATTAATTGATTCAAACAAGTATAAACACCAATAAAAATCCAAATCTATTTAAATCCACAGGCAAAAGGTGCTATTCATCACGGTTTGCATTTCGTACAAATGTTAACAGGTTTAATTCCTAAATAATGACAATTTCTAATCACCTAATGTTAATTAGGCTCCTCTTGTTGTTACCAGGACTATTTTTCATGCAATAACCTTGAAGTTAACCTTTGTTCCTTTCTTAATAACTATATTCATTTTGAAAAAAATACCCATGGACCATCAATTACATGTATCTATTCAATTTAACAAACAATTCAGTCCTTGATTTTGAGTTGCATTTCTTCTTTATATTATTTGTTGAATTCAAAATTAAAGAGTTGCTCCCATCATTTTTGGTTAACAAGCCTCTTCTTTTGATTCCAAACACACTTTTTGATACATTGATCATGAAATATAACACATGTGGCTAAACAACCTAGTATATTAATTGATTCAAACAAGTATAAACACTAATAAAAATCCAAACCCATTTAAACCCATTGGCAAAAGGTGCCATTCATCTGGGTTTGCATTTCGTACAAATGTTTTCTGGTTTAATTCCTAAATAATGAGAATTTCTAATCACCTAATGTTAATTAGGCTCCTCTTGTTGTTACCAGGACTATTTTTCATGCAATAACCTTGAAGTTAACTTTTGTTCCTTTCTTAATAACTATATTCATTTTGAAAAAAATACCCGTGGACCATCAATTACATGTATCTATTCAATTTAACAAACAATTCAGTCCTTGATTTTGAGTTGCATTTCTTCTTTATATTATTTGTTGAATTCAAAATTAAAGAGTTGCTCCCATCATTTTTGGTTAACAAGCCTCCTCTTTTGATTCCAAACACACTTTTTGATACATTGATCATGAAATATAACACATGTGGCTAAACAACCTAGTATATTAATTGATTCAAACAAGTATAAACACCAATAAAAATCCAAATCTTTTTAAATCCACAGGCAAAAGGTGCCATTCATCAGGGTTTGTATTTCCTACAAATGTTAACTGGTTTAATTCCTAAATAATGACAATTTCTAATCACCTAATGTTAATTAGGCTCCTCTTGTTGTTACCAGGACTATTTTTCATGCAATAACTTTGAAATTAACTTTTATTTCTTTCTTAATAACTATATTCATTTTGAAAAAAATGCCCGTGGACCATCAATTACATGAATTCATTCAATTTAACAAACAATTCAGTCCTTGATTTTGAATGGCATTTCTTATTGATATTATTTGTTGAATTCAAAATTAGAGAGTTGCTTCCATCATTTTTGGTTCACAAGCCTCTTCTTTTGATTCCAAACACACTTTTTGATACATTGATCGTGAAGTATAACACATGTGGCTAAACAACCTAGTATATTAATTGATTCAAACAAGTATAAACACCAATAAAAATCCAAATCTATTTAAATCCACAGGCAAAAGCTGCCATTCATCAGGGTTAGCATTTCGTACAAATGTTAACTAGTTTAATTCCTAAATAATGACAATTTCTAATCTCCTAAATTTAATTAGGCTCCTCTTGTTGTGACCAGGACTATTTTTCATGCAATAAACTTGAAATTAACTTTTGTTTCTTTCTTAATAACTATATTCATTATGAAAAAAATGCCCGTGGACCATCAATTACATGAATTCATTCAATTTAACAAACAATTCAGTCCTTGATTTTGAATTGCATTTCTTATTGATATTATTTGTTGAATTCAAAATTAGAGAGTTGCTCCCATCATTTTTGGTTAACAAGCCTCCTCTTTTGATTCCAAACACACTATTTGATACATTGATCATGAAGTATAACACATGTGGCTAAACAACCTAGTATATTAATTGATTCAAACAAGTAGAAACACTAATAAAAATCCAAACCCATTTAAACCCATTGGCAAAAGGTTCCATTCATCTGGGTTTGCATTTCGTACAAATGTTTTCTGGTTTAATTCCTAAATAATGAGAATTTCTAATCACCTCATGTTACTTAGGCTCCTCTTGTTGTTTCCAGGACAATTTTTCATGCAATAACTTTGAAATTAACTTTTGTTTCTTTCTTAATAACTATATTCATTATGAAAAAAATGCCCGTGGACCATCAATTACATGAATTCATTCAATTTAACAAACAATTCAGTCCGTGATTTTGAATTGCATTTCTTATTGATATTATTTGTTGAATTCAAAATTAGAGAGTTGCTCCCATCATTTTTGGTTAACAAGCCTCATCTTTTGATTCCAAACACACTTATTGATACATTGATCATGAAGTATAACACATGTGGCTAAACAACCTAGTATATTAATTGATTCAAACAAGTATAAACACCAATAAAAATCCAAATCTATTTAAATCCACAGGCAAAATGTGCTATTCATCAAGGTTTGCATTTCGTACAAATGTTAACTGGTTTAATTCCTAAATAATGACAATTTCTAATCACCTAATGTTAATTAGGCTCCTCTTGTTGTTACCAGGACTATTTTTCATGCAATAACCTTGAAGTTAACTTTTGTTCCCTTCTTAATAACTATATTCATTTTGAAAAAAATGCACGTGGACCATCAATTACATGAATTCATTCAATTTAACAAACAATAAAGTCCTTGATTTTCAATTGCATTTCTTATTGATATTATTTGTTGAATTCAAAATTAGAGAGTTGCTCCCATCATTTTTGGTTAACAAGCCTCTTCTTTTGATTCCAAACTTACTTTTTGATCCATTTATCTTGAAATATAACACATGGGGTTAAACAACCGAGTATATTAATTGATTCAAACAAGTATAAACACCAATAAAAATCCAAATCTATGTAAATCCACAGGAAAAAGGTGCTATTCATCAGGGTTTGCTTTTTGTACAAATGTTAACTCCTTTCATTCCTAAATAATGACAATTTCTAATCACCTAATGTTAATTAGGCTCCTCTTGTTGTTACCAGGACTATTTTTCATGCAATAACTTTGAAATTAACTTTTGTTTCTTTCTTAATAACTATATTCATTATGAAAAAAATGCCCGTGGACCATCAATTACATGAATTCATTCAATTTAACAAACAATTCAGTCCTTGATTTGTAATTGCATTTCTTATTGATATTAGTTTTTGAATTCAAAATTAGAGAGTTGCTCCCATCATTTTTGGTTAACAAGCCTCTTCTTTTGATTCCAAACACACTTTTTGATACATTGATCATGAAGTATAACACATGTGGCTAAATAACCTAGTATATTAATTGATTCAAACAACTATAAACACTAATAAAAATCCAAATCCATTTAAACCCATTGGCAAAAGGTGCCATTCATCTGAGTTTGCATTTCGTACAAATGTTTTCTGGTTTAATTCCTAAATAATGAGAATTTCTAATCACCTCATGTTACTTAGGCTCCTCTTTTTGTTACCAGGACAATTTTTCATGCAATAACTTTGAAATTAACTTTTATTTCTTTCTTAATAACTATATTCATTTTGAAAAAAATGCCCGTGGACCATCAATTACATGAATTCGTTTAATTTAACAAACAATTCAGTCCTTAATATTGAGTTGCATTTCTTCTTTATATTATTTGTTGAATTCAAAATTAAATAGTTGCTCCCATGATTTTTGGTTAACAAGCCTCTTCTTTCCATTCCAAACACACTTTTTGATACGTTGATCATGAAATATAACACATGTGGCTAAACAACCTAGTATATTAATTGATTCAAACAAGTATAAACACTAATAAAAATCCAAATCTATTTAAATCCACAGGCAAAAGGTGCCATTGATCAGGGTTTGCATTTCGTACAAATGTTAACTGGTTTCATTCCTAAATAATGACAATTTCTAATCACCTAATGTTAATTAGGCTCCTCTTGTTGTTACCAGGACTATTTTTCATGCAATAACTTTGAAATTAACTTTTGTTTCTCTCTTAATAACGATATTCATTATGAAAAAAATGCCCGTGGACCATCAATTACATGAATTCATTCAATTTAACAAACAATTCAGTCCTTGATTTTGAGTTGCATTTCTTCTTTATATTATTTGTTGAATTCAAAATTAAAGAGTTGCTCCCATCATTTTTGGTTAACAAGCCTCTTCTTTTCATTCCAAACACACTTTTTGATACATTGATCATGAAATATAACACATGTGGCTAAACAACCAAGTATATTAATTGATTCAAACAAGTATAAACACCAATAAAAATCCAAATCTATTTAAATCCACTGGCAAAAGGTGCCATTCATCAGGGTTTGCATTTCGTACAAATGTTAACTGGTTTAATTCCTAAATAATGACAATTTCTAATCACCTAATGTTAATTAGGCTCCTCTTGTTGTTACCAGGACTATTTTTCATGCAATAACTTTGAAATTAACTTTTATTTCTTTCTTAATAACTATATTCATTTTGAAAAAAATGCCCGTGGACCATCAATTACATGAATTCATTCAATTTAACAAACAATAAAGTCCATGATTTTGAATTGCATTTCTTATTGATATTATTTGTTGAATTCAAAATTAGAGAGTTGCTCCCATCATTTTTGGTTAACAAGCCTCTTCTTTTGATTCCAAACACACTTTTTGATACATTGATCATGAAGTATAACACATGTGGCTAAACAACTTAGTATATTAATTGATTCAAACAAGTAGAAACACTAATAAAAATCCAAACCCATTTAAACCCATTGGCAAAAGGTGCCATTCATCTGGGTTTGCATTTCGTACAAATGTTTTCTGGTTTAATTCCTAAATAATGAGAATTTCTAATCACCTCATGTTACTTAGGCTCCTCTTGTTGTTACCAGGACTATTTTTCATGCAATAACTTTGAAATTAACTTTTATTTCTTTCTTAATAACTATATTCATTATGAAAAAAATGCCCGTGGACCATCAATTACATGAATTCATTCAATTTCACAAACAATTGAGTCCTTGATTTTTAATTGCATTTCTTATTGATATTATTTGTTGAATTCAAAATTAGAGAGTTGCTCCCATCATTTTTGGTTAACAAGCCTCTTCTTTTGATTCCAAACACACTTTTTGATACATTGATCATGAAGTATAACACATATGGCTAAACAACCTAGTATATTAATTGATTCAAACAACTATAAACACTAATAAAAATCCAAACCCATTTAAACCCATTAGCAAAAGGTGTCATTCATCTGGGTTTGCATTTCGTACAAATGTTTTCTGGTTTAATTCCTAAATAATGAGAATTTCTAATCACCTGATGTTAATTAAGCTCCTCTTGTTATTACCAGGACTATTTTTCATGCAAGAACCTTGAAATTAACTTTTGTTTCTTTCTTAATAACTATATTCATTTTGAAAAAAATACCCGTGGACCATCAATTACATGAATCCGTTCAATTTAACAAACAATTCAGTCCTTAATTTTGAGTTGCATTTCTTCTTTATATTATTTTTTGAATTCAAAATTAAAGAGTTGCTCCCATGATTTTTGGTTAACAAGCCTCTTCTTTTCATTCCAAACACACTTTTTGATACATTGATCATGAAATATAACACATGTGGCTAAACAACCAAGTATATTAATTGATTCAAACAAGTATAAACACCAATAAAAATCCAAATCTATTTAAATCCACAGGCAAAAGGTGCCATTCATCAGGCTTTGCATTTCGTACAAATGTTAACTGGTTTCATTCCTAAATAATGACAATTTCTAATCACCTAATGTTAATTAGGCTCCTCTTGTTGTTACCAGGACTATTTTTCATGCAATAACTTTGAAATTAACTTTTATTTCTTTCTTAATAACTATATTCATTTTGAAAAAAATGCCCGTGGACCATCAATTACAAGAATTCATTCAATTTAACAAACAATAAAGTCCTTGATTTTGAATTGCATTTCTTATTGATATTATTTGTTGAATTCAAAATTAGAGAGTTGCTCCCATCATTTTTGGTTAACAAGCCTCTTCTTTTGATTCCAAATACACTTTTTGATACATTGATCATGAAGTATAACACATGTGGCTAAACAACCTAGTATATTAATTGATTCAAACAAGTATAAACACCAATAAAAATCCAAATCTATTTAAATCCACAGGCAAAAGGTGCTATTCATCAGGGTTTGCATTTCGTACAAATGTTAACTGGTTTAATTCCTAAATAATGACAATTTCTAATCACCTAATGTTAATTAGGCTCCTCTTGTTGTTACCAGGACTATTTTTCTTGCAATAACCTTGAAGTTAACTTTTGTTCCTTTCTAAATAACTATATTCATTTTGAAAAAAATACCCATGGACCATCAATTACATGTATCTATTCAATTTAACAAACAATTCAGTCCTTGATTTTGAGTTGCATTTCTTCTTTATATTATTTGTTGAATTCAAAATTAAAGAGTTGCTCCCATCATTTTTGGTTAACAAGCCTCTTCTTTTGATTCCAAACACACTTTTTGATACATTGATCATGAAATATAACACATGTGGCTAAACAACCTAGTATATTAATTGATTCAAACAAGTATAAACACCAATAAAAATCCAAATCTTTTTAAATCCACAGGCAAAAGGTGCCATTCATCAGGGTTTGTATTTCGTACAAATGTTAACTGGTTTAATTCCTAAATAATGACAATTTCTAATCACCTAATGTTAATTAGGCTCCTCTTGTTGTTACCAGGACTATTTTTCATGCAATAACTTTGAAATTAACTTTTATTTCTTTCTTAATAACTATATTCATTTTGAAAAAAATGCCCGTGGACCATCAATTACATGAATTCATTCAATTTAACAAACAATTCAGTGCTTGATTTTGAATTGCATTTCTTATTGATATTATTTGTTGAATTCAAAATTAGAGAGTTGCTCCCATCATTTTTGGTTAACAAGCCTCTTCTTTTGATTCCAAACACACTTTTTGATACATTGATCATGAAGTATAACACATGTGGCTAAACAACCTAGTATATTAATTGATTCAAACAAGTATAAACACCAATAAAAATCCAAATCTGTTTAAATCCACAGGTAAAAGGTGCTATTCATCAGGGTTTGCATTTCATAGAAATGTTAACTGGTTTAATTCCTAAATAATGACAATTTCTAATCACCTAATGTTAATTAGGCTCCTCTTGTTGTTACCAGGACTATTTTTCATGCAATAACCTTGAAGTTAACTTTTGTTCCTTTCTTAATAACTATATTCATTTTGAAAAAAATACCCGTGGACCATCAATTACATGTATCTATTCAATTTAACAAACAATTCAGTCCTTGATTTTGAGTTGCATTTCTTCTTTATATTATTTGTTGAATTCAAAATTAAAGAGTTGCTCCCATCATTTTTGGTTAACAAGCCTCTTCTTTTGATTCCAAACACACTTTTTGATACATTGATCATGAAATATAACACATGTGGCTAAACAACCTAGTATATTAATTGATTCAAACAAGTATAAACACCTATAAAAATCCAAATCTTTTTAAATCCACAGGCAAAAGGTGCCATTCATCAGGGTTTGTATTTCGTACAAATGTTAACTGGTTTAATTCCTAAATAATGACAATTTCTAATCACCTAATGTTAATCAGGCTCCTCTTGTTGTTAC
The DNA here is from genome assembly GCA_037897445.1 of Ceriops zippeliana. Classification (NCBI taxonomy): domain Eukaryota; kingdom Viridiplantae; phylum Streptophyta; class Magnoliopsida; order Malpighiales; family Rhizophoraceae; genus Ceriops; species Ceriops zippeliana. The sequence continues at coordinate 23,019 of JBAPLH010001379.1, read as the reverse complement.
CAGGACTATTTTTCATGCAATAACTTTGAAATTAACTTTTATTTCTTTCTTAATAACTATATTCATTTTGAAAAAAATGCCCGTGGACCATCAATTACATGAATTCATTCAATTTAACAAACAATTCAGTGCTTGATTTTGAATTGCATTTCTTATTGATATTTTTTGTTGAATTCAAAATTAGAGAGTTGCTCCCATCATTTTTGGTTAACAAGCCTCTTCTTTTGATTCCAAACACACTTTTTGATACATTGATCATGAAGTATAACACATGTGGCTAAACAACCTAGTATATTAATTGATTCAAATAAGTATAAACACCAATAAAAATCCAAATCTATTTAAATCCATAGGCAAAAGGTGCCATTCATCAGGGTTTGCATTTCGTACAAATGTTAACTGGTTTAATTCCTAAATAATGACAATTTCTAATCACCAAATGTTAATTAGGCTCCTCTTGTTGTTACCAGGACTATTTTTCATGCAATAACCTTGAAGTTAACTTTTGTTCCTTTCTTAATAACTATATTCATTTTGAAAAAAATACCCATGGACCATCAATTACATGTATCTATTCAATTTAACAAACAATTCAGTCCTTGATTTTGAGTTGCATTTCTTCTTTATATTATTTGTTGAATTCAAAATTAAAGAGTTGCTCCCATCCTTTTTGGTTAACAAGCCTCTTCTTTTGATTCCAAACACACTTTTTGATACATTGATCATGAAATATAACACATGTGGCTAAACAACTTAGTATATTAATTGATTCAAACAAGTATAAACACCAATAAAAATCCAAATCTTTTTAAATCCACAGGCAAAAGGTGCCATTCATCAGGGTTTGTATTTCGTACAAATGTTAACTGGTTTAATTCCTAAATAATGACAATTTCTAATCACCTAATGTTAATTAGGCTCCTCTTGTTGTTACCAGGACTATTTTTCATGCAATAACTTTGAAATTAACTTTTGTTTCTTTCTTAATAACTATATTCATTATGAAAAAAATGCCCGTGGACCATCAATTACATGAATTCATTCAATTTAACAAACAATTCAGTCCTTGATTTGTAATTGCATTTCTTATTGATATTAGTTTTTGAATTCAAAATTAGAGAGTTGCTCCCATCATTTTTGGTTAACAAGCCTCTTCTTTTGATTCCAAACACACTTTTTGATACATTGATCATGAAGTATAACACATGTGGCTAAACAACCTAGTATATTAATTGATTCAAATAAGTATAAACACCAATAAAAATCCAAATCTATTTAAATCCATAGGCAAAAGGTGCCATTCATCAGGGTTTGCATTTCGTACAAATGTTAACTGGTTTAATTCCTAAATAATGACAATTTCTAATCACCTAATGTTAATTAGGCTCCTCTTGTTGTTACCAGGACTATTTTTCATGCAATAACCTTGAAGTTAACTTTTGTTCCTTTCTAAATAACTATATTCATTTTGAAAAAAATACCCATGGACCATCAATTACATGTATCTATTCAATTTAACAAACAATTCAGTCCTTGATTTTGAGTTGCATTTCTTCTTTATATTATTTGTTGAATTCAAAATTAAAGAGTTGCTCCCATCCTTTTTGGTTAACAAGCCTCTTCTTTTGATTCCAAACACACTTTTTGATACATTGATCATGAAATATAACACATGTGGCTAAACAACTTAGTATATTAATTGATTCAAACAAGTATAAACACCAATAAAAATCCAAATCTTTTTTAAATCCACAGGCAAAAGGTGCCATTCATCAGGGTTTGTATTTCGTACAAATGTTAACTGGTTTAATTCCTAAATAATGACAATTTCTAATCACCTAATGTTAATTAGGCTCCTCTTGTTGTTACCAGGACTATTTTTCATGCAATAACTTTGAAATTAACTTTTATTTCTTTCTTAATAACTATATTCATTTTGAAAAAAATGCCCGTGGACCATCAATTACATGAATTCATTCAATTTAACAAACAATTCAGTGCTTGATTTTGAATTGCATTTCTTATTGATATTATTTGTTGAATTCAAAATTAGATAGTTGCTCCCATCATTTTTGGTTAACAAGCCTCTTCTTTTGATTCCAAACACACTTTTTGATACATTGATCATGAAGTATAACACATGTGGCTAAACAACCTAGTATATTAATTGATTCAAACAAGTATAAACACCAATAAAAATCCAAATCTGTTTAAATCCATAGGTAAAAGGTGCTATTCATCAGGGTTTGCATTTCATAGAAATGTTAACTGGTTTAATTCCTAAATAATGACAATTTCTAATCACCTAATGTTAATTAGGCTCCTCTTGTTGTTACCAGGACTATTTTTCATGCAATAACCTTGAAGTTAACTTTTGTTCCTTTCTTAATAACTATATTCATTTTGAAAAAAAAATACCCGTGGACCATCAATTACATGTATCTATTCAATTTAACAAACAATTCAGTCCTTGATTTTGAGTTGCATTTCTTCTTTATATTATTTGTTGAATTCAAAATTAAAGAGTTGCTCCCATCATTTTTGGTTAACAAGCCTCTTCTTTTGATTCCAAACACACTTTTTGATACATTGATCATGAAATATAACACATGTGGCTAAACAACCTAGTATATTAATTGATTCAAACAAGTAGTATAAACACCTATAAAAATCCAAATCTTTTTAAATCCACAGGCAAAAGGTGCCATTCATCAGGGTTTGTATTTCGTACAAATGTTAACTGGTTTAATTCCTAAATAATGACAATTTCTAATCACCTAATGTTAATCAGGCTCCTCTTGTTGTTACCAGGACTATTTTTCATGCAATAACTTTGAAATTAACTTTTATTTCTTTCTTAATAACTATATTCATTTTGAAAAAAATGCCCGTGGACCATCAATTACATGAATTCATTCAATTTAACAAACAATTCAGTGCTTGATTTTGAATTGCATTTCTTATTGATATTTTTTGTTGAATTCAAAATTAGAGAGTTGCTCCCATCATTTTTGGTTAACAAGCCTCTTCTTTTGATTCCAAACACACTTTTTGATACATTGATCATGAAGTATAACACATGTGGCTAAACAACCTAGTATATTAATTGATTCAAATAAGTATAAACACCAATAAAAATCCAAATCTATTTAAATCCACAGGCAAAAGGTGCCATTCATCAGGGTTTGCATTTCGTACAAATGTTAACTGGTTTAATTCCTAAATAATGACAATTTCTAATCACCTAATGTTAATTAGGCTCCTCTTGTTGTTACCAAGACTATTTTTCATGCAATAACTTTGAAATTAACTTTTATTTCTTTCTTAATAACTATATTCATTTTGAAAAAAATGCCCGTGGACCATCAATTACATGAATTCATTCAATTTAACAAACAATAAAGTCCATGATTTTGAATTGCATTTCTTATTGATATTATTTGTTGAATTCAAAACTAAAGAGTTGCTCCCATCATTTTTGGTTAACAAGCCTCTTCTTTTGATTCCAAACACACTTTTTGATACATTGATCATGAAGTATAACACATGTGGCTAAACAACCTAGTATATTAATTGATTCAAACAAGTATAAACACTAATAAAAATCCAAACCCATTTAAACCCATTGGCAGAAGGTGCCATTGATCTGGGTTTGCATTTCGTACAAATGTTTTCTGGTTTAATTCCTAAATAATGAGAATTTCTAATCACCTCATGTTAATTAGGCTCCTCTTGTTGTTACCAGGACTATTTTTCATGCAATAACTTTGAAATTAACATTTATTTCTTTCTTAATAACTATATTCATTTTGAAAAAAATGCCCGTGGACCATCAATTACATGAATTCATTCAATTTAGCAAACAATTCAGTTTTTGATTTTGAATTGCATTTCTTATTGATATTATTTGTTGAATTCAAAATTAGAGAGTTGCTCCCATCTTTTTTGGTTAACAAGCCTCTTCTTTTGATTCCAAACACACTTTTTGATACATTGATCATGAAGTATAACACATGTGGCTAAACAACCTAGTATATTAATTGATTCAAACAAGTATAAACACTAATAAAAATCCAAACCCATTTAAACCCATTGGCAAAAGGTGCCATTCATCTGGGTTTGCATTTCGTACAAATGTTTTCTGGTTTAATTCCTAAATAATGAGAATTTCTAATCACCTCATGTTAATTAGGCTCCTCTTGTTGTTACCAGGACTATTTTTCATGCAATAACTTTGAAATTAACTTTTATTTCTTTCTTAATAACTATATTCATTTTGAAAAAAATGCCCGTGGACCATCAATTACATGAATTCATTCAATTTAACAAACAATTCAGTTTTTGATTTTGAATTGCATTTCTTATTGATATTATTTGTTGAATTCAAAATTAGAGAGTTGCTCCCATCATTTTTGGTTAACAAGCCTCTTCTTTTGATTCCAAACACACTTTTTGATACATTGATCATGAAGTATAACACATGTGGCTAAACAACTTAGTATATTAATTGATTCAAACAAGTATAAACACCAATAAAATCAATCGACAGGCAAAAGGTGCCATTCATCAGGGTTTGCATTTCGTAAAAATGTTAACTTGTTGAATTCCTAAATCATGACAATTTCTAATCACCTAATGTTAATTAGGCTCGCTTGTTGTTACCAGGACTATTTTTCAAGTACTAACCTTGAAATTAACTTTTGTTTCTTTCTTAATAACTATATTCATTTTGAAAAAAATATCTGTCGACCATCAATTACATGAATTCATTCAATTTAACAAATAATTCAATCCTTGATTTTGAATTGCTTTTCTTATTGATATTATTTGTTGAATTCAAAATTGGAGAGTTGCTCCCATCATTTTTGGTTAACAAGCCACTTCTTTTGATTCCAAACACACTTTTTGATCCATTGATCATGAAATATAACACATGTGGCTAAACAATCTAGTATATTAATTGATTCAAACAAGTATAAACACCAATAAAATCAATCGACAGGCAAAAGGTGCCATTCATCAGGGTTTGCATTTCGTAAAAATGTTAACTTGTTGAATTCCTAAATCATGACAATTTCTAATCACCTAATGTTAATTAGGCTCCGCTTGTTGTTACCAGGACAATTTTTCATGCAATAACTTTGAAATTAACTTTTATTTCGTTCTTCATTACTATATTCATTTTGAAAAAAATGCCTGTCGACCATCAATTACATGAATTCATTCAATTTTACAAACAATTCAGTCCTTGATTTTGAATTGCTTTTCTTATTGATATTATTTGTTGAATTCAAAATTGGAGAGTTGCTCCCATCATTTTTGCTTAACAAGCCTCTTCTTTTGTTTCCAAACACACTTTTTGATACATTGATCATGAAGTATAACACATGTGGCTAAACAACCTAGTATATTAATTGATTCAAACAAGTATAAACACCAATAAAAATCCAAATCTATTTAAATCCATCGACCAAAGGTGCCATTATTCTTGATTTGCATTTCATACAAATGTTAATTAGTTTATTTCCTAAATAATGACAATTTCTAATCACCTCACGTTAATCAGGCTCCTCTTGTTGTTGCCAGGACTATTTTTCATGCAATAACTTTGAAATTAACTTTTGTTTCTTTCTTAATAACTATATTCATTTAGAAAAAAATGCCCGTGGACCATCAATTACATGAATTCATTCAATTTAACATTCAATTCAGTCCTTGATTTTGAATTGGATTTCTTGTTGAAATTATTTGTTGAATTCAAAATTAAAGAGTTGCTCCCATCATTTTTGGTTAACAAGCCTCTTCTTTTGATTCCAAAAACACTTTTTGATACATTGATCATGAAGTATAACACATGTGGCTAAACAACCAAGTATATTAATTGATTCAAACAAGTACAAACACTAATAAAAATCCAAATCCATTTAAATCCATTGGCAAAAGGTGTCATTAATCTTGGTTTGCATTTCGTACAAATGTTTTCTGGTTTAATTCCAAATTAATGAGATTTTCTAATCACCTCATGTTAATTATGCTTCCCTTGTTGTTACCAGGACTATTTTTCATGCAATAACCTTGAAATTAACTTTTGTTTCTTTCATAATAACTATATTCATTTTGAAAAAAATGCAGGTGGACCATCAATTACATGAATCCATTCAATTTAACATTAAATTCAGTCCTTGATTTCGAATTGCATTTCTTCTTGATATTATTTGTTGAATTCAAAATTAAAGAGTTGTTCCCATCAATTTTGGTTAACAAGCCTCTTCTTTTGATTCCAAACACACTTTTTGATACATTGATCATGAAATATAACGCGTGTGGCTAAACAACCTAGTATATTAATTGATTCAAACAAGTATAAACACCAATAAAAATCCAAATCTATTTAAATCCACAGGCAAAAGGTGTCATTCATCAGGGTTTGCATTTCTTACAAATGTTAACTAGTTTAATTCCTAAATCATGACAATTTCTAATCACCTAATGTTAATTAGACTTCGGTTGTTCTTACCAGGACTATTTTTCATGCAATAACTTTGAAATTAACTTTTATTTCTTTCTTAATAACTATATTCATTTTGAAAACCATGCCCGTGGACCATCAATTACATGAATTCATTCAATTTAACAAACAATTCAGTCCTTGATTTTGAATTGCATTTCTTATTGATATTATTTGTTGAATTCAAAATTAGAGAGTTGCTCCTATCATTTTTGGTTAACAAGCCTCTTCTTTTGATTCCAAACACACTTTTTGATACATTGATCATGAAATATAACACATGTGACTAAACAACCTACTATATTAATGGATTCAAACAACTATAAACACTAATAAAAATTCGAATCCATTTAAATCCATTGGCAAAAGGTGTCATTCATCAGGGTTTGCATGTCGTACAAATGTTAACTGGTTTAATTCCTAAATAATGAGAATTTCTAATCACCTCATGTTAATTAGGCTCCTCTTGTTGTTACCAGGACTATTTTTCATGCAATAACCGTGAAATTAACTTTTGTTTCTTTCTAAATAACTATATTCATTTTGAAAAAAATGCCCGTGGACCATCAATTAAATGAATTCATTCAATTTAACATACAATTCAGTCCTTGATTTTGAATTGCATTTCTTATTGATATTATTTGTTAAATTCAAAATGAAAGAGTTGCTCCCATCATTTTTGGTTAACATTCTTTTGATCCCAAACACACTTTTTGATACATTGATCATGAAGTATAACACATGCAGCTAAACAACCTAGTATATTAATTGATTCAAACATGTATAAACACCAATAAAAATCCACATCTATTTAAATCCATCGGCCAAAGGTGGCATTATTCTGGGTTTGCATTTCGTACAAATGTTAACTGGTTTAATTCCGAAATAATGAGAATTTCTAATCAACTCATGTTAATCAGGCTCCTCTTGTTGTTACCAGGACTATTTTTCATGCAATAACTTTGAAATTAACTTTTGTTTCTTTCTTAATAACTATATTCATTTTGAAAGAAATGCACGTGGACCATCAATTACATGGATTCATTCAATTTAACAAACAATTCAGTCCTTGATTTTCAATTGCATTTCTTATTGATATTATTTGTTGAATTCAAAAGTAAAGAGTTGCTCCCATCATTTATGGTTAACAAGCCTCTTCTTTTGATTCCAAACACACTTTTTGATACATTGATCATGAAATATATCACATGTGGCTAAACAACCTAGCATATTAATTGATTCAAACAAGTATAAACACCAATAAAAATCCAAATCTCTTTAAATCCACAGGCAAAAGGTGCCATTCATCAGGGTTTGCATTTCGTACAAATGCTAACTAGTTTAATTCCTAAATCATGACAATTTCTATTCACCAAATGTTAATTAGGCTCCGCTTGTTGTTACCAGGACTGTTTTTCGTGCAATAACTTTGAAATTAACTTTTATTTCTTTCTTAATAACTATATTCATTTTGAAAAAAATGCCCGTCGACCATCAATTACATGAATTCATTCAATTTAACAAACAATTCAGTCCTTGATTTTGAATTGCTTTTCTTATTGATATTATTTGTTGAATTCAAAATTGGAGAGTTGCTCCCATCATTTTTGGTTAACAAGCCTCTTCTTTTGTTTCCAAACACACTTTTTGATCCATTGATCATGAAGTATAACACATGTGGCTAAACAACCTAGTATATTAATTGATTCAAACAAGTATAAACACCAATAAAAATCCAAATCTATTTAAATCCATCGGCCAAAGGTGCCATTATTCTGGGATTGCATTTCGTACAAATTTCAATTAGTTTAATTCCTAAATAATAAGAATTTCTAATCACCTCATGTTAATCAGGCTCCTCTTGTTGTTACCAGGACTATTTTTCATGCAATAACTTTGAAATGAACTTTTGTTTCTTTCTTAATAACTATATTCATTTTGAAAAAAATGCCTGTGGACCATCAATTACATGAATTCATTCAATTTAACATTCAATTCAGTCCTTGATTTTGAATTGCATTTCTTGTTGATATTATTTGTTGAATTCAAAATTAAAGAGTTGCTCCCATCATTTTTTGTTAACAAGCCTCTTCTTTTGATTACAAACACACTTTTTGATCCATTGATCATGAAATATAACACATGTGGCTAAACAACCTAGTATATTAATTGATTCAAACAAGTATAAACACCAATAAAAATCAATCGACAGGCAAAAGGTGCCATTCATCAGGGTTTGCATTTCGTACAAATGTTAACTTGTTGAATTCCTAAATCACGACAATTTCTAATCACCTAATGTTAATTAGGCTCCGCTTGTTGTTACCAGGACAATTTTTCATGCAATAACTTTGAAATTAACTTTTATTTCGTTCTTCATAACTATATTCATTTTGAAAAAAATGCTCGTCGACCATCAATTACATGAATTCATTCAATTTCACAAACAATTCAGTCCTTGATTTTGAATTGCTTTTCTTATTGATATTATTTGTTGAATTCAAAATTGGAGAGTTGCTCCCATCATTTTTGCTTAACAAGCCTCTTCTGTTGTTTCCAAACACACTTTTTGATACATTGATCATGAAGTATAACACATGTGGCTAAACAACCTAGTATATTAATTGATTCAAACAAGTATAAACACCAATAAAAATCCAAATCTATTTAAATCCATCGACCAAAGGTGCCATTATTCTTGATTTGCATTTCATACAAATGTTAATTAGTTTATTTCCTAAATAATGACAATTTCTAATCACCTCATGTTAATTAGGCTCCTCTTGTTGTTGCCAGGACTATTTTTCATGCAATAACTTTGAAATTAACTTTTGTTTCTTTCTTAATAACTATATTGATTTAGAAAAAAATGCCCGTGGACCATCAATTACATGAATTCATTCAATTTAACATTCAATTCAGTCCTTGATTTTGAATTGCATTTCTTGTTGAAATTATTTGTTGAATTCAAAATTAAAGAGTTGCTCCCATCATTTTTGGTTAACAAGCCTCTTCTTTTGATTCCAAACACACTTTTTGATACATTGATCATGAAGTATAACACATGTGGCTAAACAACAAAGTATATTAATTGATCCAAACAAGTACAAACACTAATAAAAATCCAAATCCATTTAAATCCATTGGCAAAAGGTGTCATTAATCTAGGTTTGCATTTCGTACAAATGTTTTCTGGTTTAATTCCAAATTAATGAGATTTTCTAATCGCCTCATGTTAATTATGCTTCCCTTGTTGTTACCAGGACTATTTTTCATTCAATAACCTTGAAATTAACTTTTGTTTCTTTCTTAATAACTATATTTATTTTGAAAAAAATGCAGGTGGACCATCAATTACATGAATCCATTCAATTTAACATTAAATTCAGTCCTTGATTTTGAATTGCATTTCTTCTTGATATTATTTGTTGAATTCAAAATTAAAGAGTTGTTCCCATCATTTTTGGTTAACAAGCCTCTTCTTTTGATTCCAAACACAGTTTTTGATACATTGATCATGAAATATAACGCATGTGGCTAAACAACCTAGTATATTAATTGATTCAAACAAGTACAAACACCAATAAAAATCCAAATCTATTTAAATCCACTGGCAAAAGGTGCCATTCATCAGGGTTTGCATTTCTTACAAATGTTAACTGGCTTAATTCCTAAATAATGAGAAGTTCTAATCACTTCATGTTAATTAGGCTCCTCTTGTTGTTACCAGGACTATTTTTCAAGTACTAACCTTGAAATTAACTTTTGTTTCTTTCTTAATAACTATATTCATTTTGAAAAAAATATCTGTCGACCATCAATTACATGAATTCATTCAATTTAACAAATAATTCAATCCTTGATTTTGAATTGCTTTTCTTATTGATATTATTTGTTGAATTCAAAATTGGAGAGTTGCTCCCATCATTTTTGGTTAACAAGCCACTTCTTTTGATTCCAAACACACTTTTTGATCCATTGATCATGAAATATAACACATGTGGCTAAACAACCTAGTATATTAATTGATTCAAACAAGTATAAACACTAATAAAAATCCAAATCCATTAGCAAAAGGAGCCATTCATTTGGGTGTGCATTTCGTACAAATGTTAACTGGCTTAATTCCTAAATAATGAGAATTTCTAATCACCTCATGTTAATTAGGCTCCTCTTGTTGTTACGAGGACTATTTTTCAAGCAATAACCTTGAAATTAACATCTGTTTCTTTCTTGATAACTATATTCATTTTGAAAAAAATGCCTGTGGGCCATCAATTGCATGAATTCATTCAATTTAACATACAATTCAGTCCTTGATTTTGAATTGCATTTCTTCTAGATATTATTTGTTGAATTCAAAATTAAAGAGTTGCTCCCATCATTTTTGGTTAACAAGCCTCTTCTTTTGATTCCAAACACACTTTTTGATACATTGATCATTAAGTATAACACATGTGGCTAAACAACCTAGTATATTAATTGATTCAAACAAGTATCAACACTAATAAAAATCCAAATCCATTTAAATTCATTGGCAAAAGGTGCCATTCATCTGGGTTTGCATTTCGTACAAATGTTTACTGGTTTAATTCCTAAATAATGAGAATTTCTAATCACCTCATGTTAATTAGGCTCCTCTTGTTGTTACTTGGACTATTTTTCATGCAATAACCTTGAAATTAACTTTTGTTTCTTTCTTAATAACTATATTCATTTCGAAAAAAATGCTCGTGGACCATCAATTACATGAATTCATTCAATTTAACATACAATTCAGTCCTTGATTTTGAATTGCATTTCTTCTTGATATTATTTGTTGAATTCAAAATTAAAGAGTTGCTCCCATCATTTTTGGTTAACAAGCCTCTTCTTTTGATTCCAAACACACTTTTTGATACATTGATCATGAAATATAGCACATGTGGCTAAACAACCTATTATATTAATTGATTCAAACAAGTATAAACACCAATAAAAATCCAAATCTATGTAAATCCACAAGCAAAAGGTGCCATTCATCAGGGTTTGCATTTCGTACAAATGTTAACTGGTTTAATTCCTAAATAATGACAATTTCTAATAACCTAATGTTAATTAGGCTACTCTTGTTGTTACCAGGACTATTTTTCATGCAATAACCTTGAAATTAACTTTTGTTTCTTTCTTAATAACTATATTCATTTTGAAAAAAATGCCCGTGGACCATCAATTACATGAATTCATTCAATTTAACATACAATTCAGTCCTTGATTTTGAATTGCATTTCTTCTTGATATTATTTGTTGAATTCAAAATTAAAGAGTTGCTCCCATCATTTTTGGTTAACAAGCCTCTTCTTTTGATTCCAAACACACTTTTTGATACATTGATCATGAAATATAGCACATGTGGCTAAACAACCTATTATATTAATTGATTCAAACAAGTATAAACACCAATAAAAATCAATCGACAGGCAAAAGGTGCCATTCATCAGGGTTTGCATTTCGTACAAATGTTAACTAGTTGAATTCCTAAATCATGACAATTTCTAATCACCTAATGTTAATTAGGCTCCGCTTGTTGTTACCAGGACTATTTTTCATGCAATAACTTTGAAATTAACTTTTATTTCTTTCTAAATAACTATATTCATTTTGAAAAAAATGCCCGCCGACCATCAATTACATGAATTCATTCAATTTAACAAACAATTCAGTCCTTGATTTTGAATTGCATTTCTTATTGATATTATTTGTTGAATTCAAAATTGGAGAGTTGCTCCCATCATTTTTGGTTAACAAGCCTCTTCTTTTGATTCCAAACACACTTTTTGATCCATTGATCATGAAATATAACACCTGTGGCTAAACAACATAGTATATTATGTGATTCAAACAAGTATAAACACTAATAAAAATCCAAATCCATTCAAATCCATTGGCAAAAGGTGCCATTCATCTGGGTTTGCATTTCGTACAAATGGTTTCTGGTTTAATTCCTAAATAATGAGAATTTCTAATCACCTAATGTTAATTAGGCTCCTCTTGTTGTTACCAGGACAATTTTTCATGAAATAACCTTGAAATTAACTTTTGTTTGTTTCTTAATAACTATATTCATTTTGAAAAAAAAAATGCCCGTGGACCGTCAATTTCATGAATCCATTCAATTTAACATTAAACTCAGTCCTTGATTTTGAATTACATTTCTTCTTGATATTATTTGTTGAATTCAAAATTAAAGAGTTGCTCCCATCATTTTTGGTTAACAAGCCTCTTCTTTTGATTCCAAACACACTTTTTGATACATTGATCATGAACTATAACACATGTGGATAGACAAGCTAGTATATTAATTAATTCAAACAAATATAAACACCAATAAAAATCCAAATCCATTTAAATCCATTGGCAAAAGGTGCCATTCATCTGGGTTTGCATTACGTGCAAATGCTTTCTGGTTTAATTCCTAAATAATGAGAATTTCTAATCACCTCATGTTAATTAGGCTCCTCTTGTTGTTACCAGGACTATTTTTCATGCAATAACCTTGAAATTAACTTTTTTTTTTCTCTCTTAATAACTATATTCATTTGGAAGGAAATGCACGTGGACCATCAATTACATGAATTCATTCAATTTAACAAACAATTCAGTCCTTGATTTTGAATTGCATTTCTTATTGGTATTAATTGTTGAATTCGAAATTCAAGAGTTGCTCCCATCATTTTTGGTTAACAAGCCTCTTCTTTTGATTCCAAACACACTTTTTGATACATTGATCATGAAATATAACACATGTGACTAAACAAGCTAGTATATTAATTGATTCAAACAAATATAAACACCAATAAAAATCCAAATCTATTTAAATCCACAGGCTAAAGGTGCCATCCGTGAAGGTTTGCATTTCGTACAAATGTTAACTGGTTTAATACCTAAATAATGACAATTTCTAATCACCTAATTTTAATCCGGCTCCTTTTTTTGTTACCAGGACTATTTTTCATGCAATAAATTTGAAATTAACTTTTATTTCTTTCTTAATAACTATATTCATTTTGAAAAAAAGGCCCGTGGACCATCCATTACAGGAATTCATTCAATTTAACAAACAATTCTGTCCTTGATTTTGAATTGCATTTCTTCTTGATATTATTTGTTGAATTCAAAATTAAAGAGTTGCTCCCATCATTTTTGGTTAACAAGCCTCTTCTTCTGATTCCAAACACAATTTTTGATACATTGATCATGAAATATAACACATGTGGTTAGACAAGCTAGTATATTAATTGATTCAAACAAGTGTAAACACCAATAAAAATCCAAATCTATTTAAATCCACAGGCGAAAGGTGCCATTCATTAGGGTTAGCATTTCGTACAAATGTTAACTCGTTGAATTCCTAAATAATGACAATTTCTAATCTCCTAATGTTATTTAGGCTCCTCTTGTTGTTACCAGGACTATTTTTCATGCAATAACCTTCAAATTAACATTTGTTTCTTTCTTAATAACTATATTCATTTTGAAAAAAATGCCCGTCGACCATGAATTACATGAATTCATTCAATTTAACAAACAATTCAGTCATTGATTTTGAATTGCATTTCTTTTTGATATTATTTTTTGAATTCAAAATTAGAGAGTTGCTCCCATCATTTTTGGTTAACAAGCCTCTTCTTTTGATTCCAAAGACACTTCTTGATCCATTGATTATGAAATATAACACTTGTGATTAAACAACCTAGTATATTAATTGATTCAAACAAGTATAAACACCAATAAAAATCCAAATCTATTTAAATTCGTCGGCGAATGGTGCCATTCATCATGGTTTACATTTCATAAAAATGTTAACTGGTTTAATTCCTAAATAATGAGAATTTCTAATCACCTCAAGTTAATTAGGCTCCTCTTGTTGTTACCAGGACTATTTTGCATGCAATAACCTTGAAATTAACTTTTTTTTCTCCGTTAATAACTATATTCATTTTGAAAAAATGCACGTGGACCATCAATTACATGAATTCATTCAATTTAACAAACAATTCAGTCCTGATTTTGAATTGCATTTCTTCTTGATATTATTTGTTGAATTCAAAATTAAACAGTTGCTCCCTTCATTTTTGGTTAACAAGCCTCTTCTTTTGATTCCAAACACACTTTTTGATACATTGATCATGAAATATAACACCTGTGGCTAAACAACATAATATATTAATTGATTCAAACAAGTATAAACACTAATAAAAATCCAAATCCATTCAAATCCATTGGCAAAAGGTGCCATTCATCTGGGTTTGCATTTCGTACAAATGGTTTCTTGTTTAATTCCTAAATAATGAGAATTTCTAATCACCTAATGTTAATTAGGCTCCTCTTGTTGTTACCAGGACAATTTTTCATGCAATCACCTTGAAATTAACTTTTGTTTGTTTCTTAATAACTATATTCATTTTGAAAAAAAATGCCCGTGGACCGTCAATTTCATGAATCCATTCAATTTGACATTAAATTCAGTCCTTGATTTTGAATTGCATTTCTTCTTGATATTATTTTTTGAATTCAAAATTAAAGAGTTGCTCCCATCATTTTTGGTTAACAAGCCTCTTCTTTTAATTCCAAACACACTTTTTGATACATTGATCATGAAATATAACACATGTGGCTAAACAACCTTGTATATTAATTGATTCAAACAAGAATAAACGCTAATAAAAATCCAAATCCATTTAAATCCATTGGCAAAAGGTGCCATTCATCTGGGTTTGCATTTCGTGCAAATAATTTCTAGTTTAATACCAAAATAATGAGAATTTCTAATCACCTAATGTTAATTAGGCTCCTCTTGTTGTTACCAGGACTATTTTTCATGCAATAACCTTGAAATTAAACTTTTGTTTCTTTCTTAATAACTATATTCATTTTGAAAAAAAATGCCCGTGGACCGTCAATTTCATGAATCCATTCAATTTAACATTAAATTCAGTCCTTGATTTTGAATTGCATTTCTTCTTGATATTATTTGTTGAATTCAAAACTAAAGAGTTGCTCCCATCATTTTTGGTTAACAAGCCTCTTCTTTTGATTCCAAACACACTTTTTGATACATTGATCATGAAATATAACATATGTGGCTAAACAACCTAGTATATTAATTGATTCAAACAAGTATAAACACCAATAAAAATCCAAATCTATTTAAATCCACAGGTAAAAGGTATCATTCATCGGGGTTTGCATTTCGTACAAAGGTTAACTGATTTAATTCCTAAATAATGACAATTTCTAATCACCTAATGTTAATTAGGCTCCTCTTGTTGTTACCAGGACTATTTTTCATGCAATAACCTTCAAATTAACATTTGTTTCTTTCTTAATCACGTAATGTTAATTAGGCTCCTCTTGTTGTTATCAGGATCATTTTTCATGCAATAACCTTGAAATTTACTTTTGTTTCTTTCTTAATAACTATATTCATTTTGAAAAAAAATACCCGTGGACCATGAATTACATGAATCCATTCAATTTAACATTAAATTCTGTCCTTGATTTTGAATTACATTTCTTCTTGATATTATTTGTTGAATTCAAAATTAAAGAATTGTGCCCATCATTTTTGGTTAACAAGCCTCTTCTTTTGATTCCAAACACACTTTTTGATACATTGATCATGAAATATAACACATGTGACTAAACAATCTAGTATATTAATTGATTCAAACAAGTATAAACATCAATAAAAATCCAATTCTATTTAAATCCACAGGTAAAAGGTGCTATTCATCAGGGTTTGCATTTCATAGAAATGTTAACTGGGTTAATTCCTAAATAATGACAATTTCTAATCACCTAATGTTAATTAGGCTCCTCTTGTTGTTACCAGGACTATATTTTTATACAATAACTTTGAAATTAACTTTTATTTTTCTTTCTTAATAACTATATTCATTTTGAAAAAAAATGCCCGTGGACCATCAATTACATGAATTCATTCAATTTAACAAACAATTTAGTCCTTGATTTTGAATTGCATTTCTTGTTGATATTATTTGTTGAATTCAAAATTAAAGAGTTGCTCCCATCATTTTTGGTTAACAAGCCTCTTCTTTTGATTCCAAACACACTTTTTGATACATTGATCATGAAGTATAACACATGTGGCTAAACAACCTAGTATATTAATTGATTCAAACAAGTATAAACACTAATAAAAATCCAAATCCATTTAAATCCATTGGCAAAAGGAGCCATTCATCTGGGTTTGCATTTCGTACAAATGTTAACTGGCTTAATTCCTAAATAATGAGAATTTCTAATCACCTCATGTTAATTAGGCTCCTCTTGTTGTTACGAGGTCTATTTTTCATGCAATAACCTTGAAATTAACATCTGTTTCTTTCTTGATAACTATATTCATTTTGAAAAAAATGCCCGTGGACCATCAATTGCATGAATTCATTCAATTTAACATACAATTCAGTCCTTGATTTTGAATTGCATTTCTTCTTGATATTATTTGTTGAATTCAAAATTAAAGAGTTGCTCCCATCATTTTTGGTTAACAAGCCTCTTCTTTTGATTCCAAACACACTTTTTGATACATTGATCATGAAATATAACACATGTGGCTAAACAACCTATTATATTAAATGATTCAAACAAGTATAAACACCAATAAAAATCCAAATCTATGTAAATCCACAGGCAAAAGGTGCCATTCATCAGGGTTTGCATTTCGTACAAATGTTAACTGGTTTAATTCCTAAATAATGACAATTTCTAATAACCTAATGTTAATTAGGCTCCTCTTGTTGTTACCAGGAACTATTTTTCATGCAATAACTTGAAATTAACTTTTGTTTCTTTCTTAATAACTATATTCATTTGAAAAAAAATGCCCGTGGACCATCAATTACATGAATTCATTCAATTTAACAAACAATTCAGTCCTTGATTTTGAATTGCATTTCTTTTGATATTATTTGTTGAATTCAAAATTAAAGAGTTGCTCCCATCATTTTTGGTTAACAAGCCTCTTCTTTTGATTCCAAACACACTTTTTGATACATTGATCATGAAGTATAACACATGTGGTTAAACAACCTAGTATATTAATTGATTCAAACAAGTATAAACACCAATAAAAATCCAAATCTATTTAAATTCATCGGCGAATGGTGCCATTCATCATGGTTTACATTTCATACAAATGTTAACAAGTTTTAATTCCTAAATAATGAGAATTTCTAATCACCTCAAGTTAATTAGGCTCCTCTTGTTGTTACCAGGACTATTTTTCATGCAATAACCTTGAAATTAACTTTTTTTTCTCTCTTAATAACTATATTCATTTTGAAAAAAATGCACGTGGACCATCAATTACATGAATTCATTCAATTTAACAAACAATTCAGTCCATGATTTTGAATTGCATTTCTTCTTGATATTATTTGTTGAATTCAAAATTAAAGAGTTGCTCCCATCATTTTTGGTTAACAAGCCTCTTCTTTTGATTCCAAACACACTTTTTGATACATTGATCATGAAATATAACACATGTGGGCTAAACAACATAGTATATTAATTGATTCAAACAAGTATAAAACACCAATAAAAATCCAAATCCATTCAAATCCATTGGCAAAAGGTGCCATTCATCAGGGTTTTGCATTTCGTACAAATGTTTTCTTGTTTAATTCCTAAATAATGAGAATTTCTAATCACCTAATGTTAATTAGGCTCCTCTTGTTGTTACCAGGACTATTTTTCATGCAATAACCTTGAAATTAACTTTTGTTTGTTTCTTAATAACTATATTCATTTTGAAAAAAAAATGCCCGTGGACCGTCAATTTCATGAATCCATTCAATTTGACATTAAAATTTAGTCCTTGATTTTGAATTGCATTTCTTCTTGATATTATTTGTTGAATTCAAAACTTAAAGAGTTGCTCCCATCATTTTTGGTTAACAAGCCTCTTCTTTTGATTCCAAACACACTTTTTGATACATTGATCATGAAATATAACAGATGTGGCTAAACAACCTAGTATATTAATTGATTCATTCAAGTATAAACACCAATAAAAATCCAAATCTATTTAAATCCACAGGTAAAAGGTGCCAATCATTCATCATTGTTTCGTACAAAGGTTAACTGATTTAATACCTAAATAATGACAATTTTCTAACACCTAATTTAATTAGGCTCCTACCAGGATATTTTTCATGCAATTTCTAATTAACACTTTCTTAATCATGTAATAATTAGGCTCCTCTTGTTGTTATCAGGATCTATTTTTTCATGCAATAACCTTGAAATTAACTTTTGTTTCTTTCTTAATAACTATATTCATTTTGAAAAAAATGCCCGTGGACCATGAATTACATGAATCCATTCAATTTAACATTAAATTCAGTCCTTGATTTTGAATTACATTTCTTCTTGATATTATTTGTTGAATTCAAAATTAAAGAATTGCTCCCATCATTTTTGGTTAACAAGCCTCTTCTTTTGATTCCAAACACACTTTTTTGATACATTGATCATGAAATATAACACATGTGGCTAAACAATCTAGTATATTAATTGATTCAAACAAGTATAAAACATCAATAAAAATCCAAATTCTATTTAAAATCCACAGGTAAAAGGTGCTATTCATCAGGGTTTGCATTTCGTAGAAATGTTAACTGGGTTAATTCCTAAATAATGACAATTTCTAATCACCTCATGTTAATTAGGCTCCTCTTGTTGTTACCAGGACTATATTTTATACAATAACTTTGAAATTAACTTTTATTTCTTTCTTAATACCTATATTCATTTTGAAAAAAATGCCCGTGGACCATCAATTACATGAATTCATTCAATTTAACAAACAATTCAGTCCTTGATTTTGAATTGCATTTCTTATTGATATTATTTGTTGAATTCAAAATTAGAGAGTTGCTCCCATCATTTTTGGTTAACAAGCCTCTTCTTTTGATTCCAAACACACTTTTTGATACATTGATCATGAAGTATAACACATGTGGCTAAACAACCTAGTATATTAATTGATTCAAACAAGTATAAACACTAATAAAAATCCAAATCCATTTAAATCCATTGGCAAAAGGAGCCATTCATCTGGGTTTGCATTTCGTACAAATGTTAACTGGCTTAATTCCTAAATAATGAGAATTTCTAATCACCTCATGTTAATTAGGCTCCTCTTGTTGTTACGAGGTCTATTTTTCATGCAATAACCTTGAAATTAACATCTGTTTCTTTCTTGATAACTATATTCATTTTGAAAAAAATGCCCGTGGACCATCAATTGCATGAATTCATTCAATTTAACATACAATTCAGTCCTTGATTTTGAATTGCATTTCTTCTTGATATTATTTGTTGAATTCAAAATTAAAGAGTTGCTCCCATCATTTTTGGTTAACAAGCCTCTTCTTTTGATTCCAAAACACACTTTTTGATACATTGATCATGAAATATAAGCACATGTGGCTAAACAACCTATTATATTAATTGATTCAAACAAGTATAAACACCAATAAAAATCCAAATCTATGTAAATCCACAGGCAAAAGGTGTCATTCATCAGGGTTTGCATTTCGTACAAATGTTAACTGGTTTAATTCCTAAATAATGACAATTTCTAATAACCTAATGTTAATTAGGCTAATCTTGTTGTTACCAGGACTATTTTTCATGCAATAACTATGAAATTAACTTTTATTTCTTTCTTAATAACTATATTCATGTTGAAAAAAATGCCAATGTACCATCAATTACATGAATTCATTCAATTTAACAAACAATTTAGTGCTTGATTTTGAATTGCATTTCTTGTTGATATTATTTGTTGAAGTCAAAATTAAAGAGTTGCTCCCATCATTTTTGGTTAACAAGCCTCTTCTTTTGATTCCAAACACACTTTTTGATACATTGATCATGAAATATAACACCTGTGGCTAAACAACATAGTATATTAATTGATTCAAACAAGTATAAACACTAATAAAAATCCAAATCCATTCAAATCCATTGGCAAAAGGTGCCATTCATCTGGGTTTGCATTTCGTACAAATGGTTTCTTGTTTAATTCCTAAATAATGAGAATTTCTAATCACCTAATGTTAATTAGGCTCCTCTTGTTGTTACCAGGACTATTTTTCATGCAATAACCTTGAAATTAACTTTTGTTTCTTTCTTAATAACTATATTCATTTTGAAAAAAATGCCCGTGGACCATCAATTACATGAATTCATTCAATTTAACATACAATTCAGTCCTTGATTTTGAATTGCATTTCTTCTTGATATTATTTGTTGAATTCAAAATTAAAGAGTTGCTCCCATCATTTTTGGTTAACAAGCCTCTTCTTTTGATTCCAAATACACTTTCTGATACATTAATCATGAAATATAACACATGTGGCTAAACAACCTTGTATATTAATTGATTCAAACAAATATAAACGCTAATAAAAATCCAAATCCATTTAAATCCATTGGCAAAAGGTGCCATTCATCTGGGTTTGCATTTCGTTGCAAATAATTTCTAGTTTAATACCAAAAATAATGAGAATTTCTAATCACCTAATGTTAATTAGGCTCCTCTTGTTGTTACCAGGACTATTTTTCATGCAATAACCTTGAAATTAAACTTTTGTTTCTTTCTTAATAACTATATTCATTTTGAAAAAAAATGCCCGTGGACCGTCAATTCCATGAATCCATTCAATTTAACATTAAATTCAGTCCTTGATTTTGAATTGCATTTCTTCTTGATATTATTTGTTGAATTCAAAACTAAAGAGTTGCTCCCGTCATTTTTGGTTAACAAGCCTCTTCTTTTGATTCCAAACACACTTTTTGATACATTGATCATGAAATATAACATATGTGGCTAAACAACCTAGTATATTAATTGATTCAAACAAGTATAAACACTAATAAAAATCCAAATCTATTTAAATCCACAGGTAAAAGGTATCATTCATCGGGGTTTGCATTTTGTACAAAGGTTAACTGATTTAATTCCTAAATAATGACAATTTCTAATCACCTAATGTTAATTAGGCTCCTCTTGTTGTTATCAGGATCATTTTTCATGCAATAACCTTGAAATTTAGTTTTGTTTCTTTCTTAATAACTATATTCATTTTGAAAAAAATGCCCGTGGACCATGAATTACATGAATCCATTCAATTTAACATTAAATTCTGTCCTTGATTTTGAATTACATTTCTTCTTGATATTATTTGTTGAATTCAAAATTAAAGAATTGTGCCCATCATTTTTGGTTAACAAGCCTCTTCTTTTGATTCCAAACACACTTTTTGATACATTGATCATGAAATATAACACATGTGACTAAACAATCTAGTATATTAATTGATTCAAACAAGTATAAACATCAATAAAAATCCAATTCTATTTAAATCCACAGGTAAAAGGTGCTATTCATCAGGGTTTGCATTTCATAGAAATGTTAACTGTGTTAATTCCTAAATAATGACAATTTCTAATCACCTAATGTTAATTAGGCTCCTCTTGTTGTTACTAGGAGTATATTTTATACAATAACTTTGAAATTAACTTTTATTTCTTTCTTAATACCTATATTCATTTTGAAAAAAATGCCCGTGGACCATCAATTACATGAATTCATTCAATTTAACAAACAATTCAGTCCTTGATTTTGAATTGCATTTCTTATTGATATTATTTGTTGAATTCAAAATTAGAGAGTTGCTCCCATCATTTTTGGTTAACAATCCTCTTCTTTTGATTCCAAACACACTTTTTGATACATTGATCATGAAGTATAACACATGTGGCTAAACAACCTAGTATATTAATTGATTCAAACAAGTATAAACACTAATAAAAATCCAAATCCATTTAAATCCATTGGCAAAAGGAGCCATTCATCTGGGTTTGCATTTCGTACAAATGTTAACTGGCTTAATTCCTAAAATAAATGAGAATTTCTAATCACCTCATGTTAATTAGGCTCCTCTTGTTGTTACGAGAGGTCTATTTTTCATGCAATAACCTTGAAATTAACATCTGTTTCTTTCTTGATAAACTATATTCATTTTGAAAAAAAAAAAAAAATGCCCGTGGACCATCAATTGCATGAATTCATTCATATTTAACATACAATTCAGTCCTTGATTTTGAATTGCATTTCTTCTTGATATTATTTGTTGAATTCAAAATTAAAGAGTTGCTCCCATCATTTTTGGTTAACAAGCCTCTTCTTTTGATTCCAAACACACTTTTTTGATACATTGATCATGAAATATAGCACATGTGGCTAAAACAACCTATTATATTAATTGATTCAAACAAGTATATAAACACCAATAAAAAATCCAAATCTATGTAAATCCACAGGCAAAAAGGTGCCATTCATCAGGGTTTGCATTTCGTACAAATGTTAACTGGTTTAATTCCTAAATAATGACAATTTCTAATAACCTAATGTTAATTAGGCTACTCTTGTTGTT